>JAJIYU010004238.1:0-24723 GCA_030144865.1 Tinospora cordifolia | reverse complement strand
AAATTGAATACCTTCGAGAGGATAGTAGAAGTTTTTGGTTGAATTCACCACTTATTTTATATATTTCAACCCCACAATTTGAGGGACAAAAACGTGGGTGACCCAAAAATCAAAGGAGGATCATAAATTATAAGCAAAGATAAACCTTAAAAGTACTCTTAAATTCAATTGTAGATGGAAAGGAAGCCCGCATGTTCACTTCTTGCTTTAGTAACAAGCTTGTCTGGCTGTGGCCACAAGTCACTTAACTTTGAGAATTTTTTTCCCCATTCTGATGAGCAATAAAAGATGTCATTAGTTTCTTCCTATATTATTTTGAAAATCACGGGTTTCGAAATGAATAATTCTGAGACATATACTTATTTATTAAATAGTTCTAAATGCTGCAATTGTGTAAAATATAATTGATTGATTATAATAGTTCATATAGTTTTTTTTTCTTTTAAAATGTTATATTTATGTTTATAGTTGCATTTTTTGTATAGTTGTAATATTTTTAACTACAAAATGAATAAGTATTATATATCTCAAAGTATGTATTATTTATCAGATAATTGTAAATATTGCAGTTACATTTTATATGCAACTATAATTAATTTAAGATTGCCTATTTATTATTACCTTCATCATCATGCATATGCAATTCTGAGAGAGCTAAATGGACTGTCATAGACATTTTTTTTTATCTAACTGTAATATTAACTATTAGTAAATGAGAAAGTATATATATTAAATGTGTATTACCCTCCATCCCATGCTGTAAACATTTTTCAGAGTGTTCCTACTCCGAATTATAAAATAAATATGTAATTATTTTTTAGATCATAATTAATAATCCTATGTTTCTTATGTTTCAGATTTAGAGCCCCTTTCACATGCAAACCATTATGGAATTAGGTTAATTATAGTCTCAATCTTATGTTTGGTAATTGAAAAGAAGAGATAAAAATTATCCCACTCATCAAATTATCCCCTACAATTAGGCTAATTATAGTTCTAATCCTATGTTTGGTAATTAAAATGATGGGATAAAAATTATCCCCACTTATCCAACCATTGTCTATTGTTAGAGAAAATAATCCTAACCAAATTGGGGATTGTCCAATACTATTTTTTTTTCTTAACTTTTTCTTATGCAATTTAATATTTTAATTCAAGTAATTTAGTACCAATTCTAACAAACAATTAGAGACAGAATTATTCTATTTTTAATCCTATTAGATTATATTCTATTTATTATTATTCACTATTAAAGATAATACTATCATAAGTTAAACTGCCCTACAATTTATAAAAAATAAAAAATACTCCCACCATCAATGCGTTTCTCTCTGTCTATATGTAATTAGAGGATCTGATGGTCGGAAGCTCTTTGTGAAAGGGCATTTCCTACATGATCTTGCATGCAAGTGTGAGTACATTAATGCTCCCGGGGAGCATAATTATACTACCACATATTGTTTTGATGTATCATAGCAATATTTTAGTAATTTTGTATGGAAACAACAAGACAGAAGTACAGTGTTCCTGTACTACAAGAGCCTGTGATTCATCAGAAAACCCTGTAAGATCAGACAAACCAGAAGCTTCCCCAAGAACCACACTTTACCCTCTGTTTTTTTTTTTCCCTATGTTTTTCTTTTATAACAAGAATATTTTTGCCAATCTCAAGGGACTAAAGTTCTTCTGCTTTTTATAAATCTCCTTGCATTATGAAAAAACCTATCAAATAGGTTTCTTTTTTATCAGGGTTACCTGTTAGATCAGTGGAAGAGGTACTAAATCAACAGTTTCACGAGGTCATTTTCCCAAAAAAAAAAAAATGATCAGTGACTGATATTTGGAAATGACTCAAGTGAAGAATCCAGGGCGAGCGGAAGAGGAAGAAGAAGCAATAAGTTCCTACAGTCCAAAGTCATTAATTCCTTCCAAGCTCACACCAATGGATATCAAGAGCACAAGATACTTGCAAGCTACATCCATGTTTGCTTCTACGAAGGTATGTAACCCTTTTTTTATGCTTTTTCTATGTTTCTTCTCATTATTTCTATTCATTAATCTTTTGAAAGGGTTTGTAAAATTTCAGGATTCTCCACCATTAGAGAGAAACAGTAGCTTCTACTGCAAAAGCAAGGAAATCCCATTTGCAGATGCATTCCCTGATCCACTTTGCAAACTTAATCTCAAAGAAACATCTGAATTTGTTAAGGCATTTCCAATGCCTAGTAGTAATAACAGCATTGAAAGCAGAAATTGTTTTCTCGAAACCTCTTCAGTTCAAGCTAGGAAAGAGGAACTAATTAGTACATTAACACAGAAGAGACTAGAAGCTCCTCCAACTCCTGGTAGGCCTGTTTTTAGTTTCAGCGCTGGGAATTTTTCTAGAAAGAGCTATCCTTCAAAATGGGATGATGCAGAGAAATGGGTTATCAGTAGTTCTTGCCATGAATCACCAGCCCATTTAGTTAAACCACCAGAAACTTCGTCAAGCATATCCAGACATGGTGATTTATTCTTACAAAAAGGAGAGACTTTTGCAGAGAAATCTAAAATCATTGAAGAAAACGTCTTAAAGAGCATTAGAAACTATCATGGGTCTTTTCCTCCAGGCCATACCCACACAGTTTCTACAGAAGTACTTTTAAAAGGCAAGATCTTTTTTATTACAGCTAAAGAAATTTTCACTTTTTTTTATTTTTTGCTATTAACTTTTTTTACCTTCCTTTTTTTTCCTATATATTTTTTCCTGTTGAGTTTCAAGTTCTTTCCTTAAATCAGCGCTTTTTAAAACGATCCGTTTGATGTTTTATTCTTTTATATATTTAATTGAAGTATCAAATCTACCACCATAGGTGCTGGTGTTTCTTCAACAGCGATTAGGATTCTTCCTCTTTTTTCGCTTTTAACTTTTGAACTTCTTGTTGACTTATTTTTGTTTGGGTTTCAGTTTTTTCCTGATCATCACGGCTATCTGAAAGTATCTTTTGCAGTTTTATTAGAATTTTCTTCAGATATTTGATTAAAGTATCAAATTTTTATTAGTTACCGCCAGTTTTGCTGGTGTTTTTAACAGTCCATTTGCGTTTTCTTAATGCAGATAAATTCACAGACAATGTAGAGCCAATTCTCCCAAATCTCAGATACTCTGAGCCAACAAAAGAAGGTTTTTTGTTCAGAAACTCAGCTTGTGAAACCATGAAAGATGCTGCAACGGAAGTAGTTCCTCAAGTTCATCACAGAGACATTGGTACAGAGATGACACCTTTGGGAAGTTCAACCACTTCAAGATGCCACACCCCGTTAAAAAGCTCTTCGCCAGCAAGACATAATACACCAGCTAACAGGTCAGGCCCATTAGAAACACCCATTAACAGTAGTTCAACCATTAATATTTCAGAGCTTCAAGAATGCCATTTAGCAAAACTTGAGCTTGGGACACAGTTTGATTCAGTAGTTTCTAACTGGAGTTCAAGAGAAGAAGAGGAAGAAGAGGTGTCAAAAAGCTTGAGACATTTTGAAACCGGAAGTGGTGAGTGTAGTAAGAATGTTGCTGCAGATTCCAGAGCTTCTGCTTGGGAGGAAGAAGAAAGAACAAAGTCTTGTATCAGGTAATAAATGAAAGTTATAATTGTTTTGGAAGAACTCTGATATTGGTCATTAATCAAAACATTACTCTTTTTCTATCACTTGCTTAAGTTTACATTTCTTGGGTTCTTGCAGATATCAGAGAGAAGAAGCAAAGATTCAGGCCTGGGTTAATCTTCAAAGTGCAAAAGCAGAAGCAGAATCTAGAAAGCTAGAGGTAAGCTTTATTAGCTTCTTTTTAGTGGTTGCCACCGTTCTTACTTATTCTTTCTTTGCTCTCCATGAGGCATCAACCTTATCCGACTTACTGGTTTCACCCTTTCCAACCTACTTGGTAAAAGTTTCCCAACGGGAGTCCAATATAGAGAAGGGATTTACATCAACTTGCCATTCTAGATCATTAATCTAATAAACTAAAGTATATTTTAATTAAATCCCATAAATTAAGTAGATTTGCAATATTTTCTGATTTTATCTTATGTTTTTGTGTCACGCGTGGCTGTATTATGTTGACTGGATGAGAAATCCTTTCTGTCCTTACTCCATTGTTTAATTTATCGAGCCCCTCAAACTTCTCAGCCTTGTACTATTTGCTGTTCTTTATTCTATCTCCTTCACACAAATGGTCACTCCACTACAGAAAAAAAAAAAAATGCACAGAAGATAAAGCAACATGCAAGTCGGTCAATGGACTTTTATGAGCCCATGTGAAAGTTAAATTATTAAAACAGTAAGCTGTATAAGGTTTAAGTAAGTTTGGAGCATTAGAAAAATAAGATATCCAAGTGTTGATTCAAGTACTATAGAACTCGTTACCCTGGAGCAAGGTCATCTGTTTAAAACCTTTTTTTTTAAATAAATATGAAACTGTAGTTTGACAGAGAACTTGGATCCCCAAACAGTTCCGAACTTTAATGCTGTAGACACCGGAGGGTCAAGAGGTCAAAAGAAGAAGACAAGTAAATTGATATGAGATGGTGAATGCGAATATTCGGATCCTTCTCTGTTTTACTTTTTCATTTTCCTACAAATTAGGAACATGATAGGATTTAGACGCCTAAACGCAGTTTCGGTCTCCGAATCTGATGTAGTCCACTTCTGTGCTATTTTGGAAGGAAGGGTGGTGTACTACCTTCATATGCGAGAGACTTATTGAAGTCAGGTTCATGGAGCAAGACCTTAGTATAATTTTTTCATTTTTTTTTTCCTGTTGAAGTTATGAGGATGCTCTTAATCTAATGTTCTGCTTTTTTTGTCATTGCTTACCAAAAAGGGTAGCTGGGTATTAATGTTTTGTTTTCAAAGTTTATGAACCATCTATTCAGTATTTTATAATTTTTATAGGTGAAGATACAGAAGATGAGATCAAACTTAGAGGAAAAGCTAATGAAGAGAATGGCAATTGTTCATAGGAAAGCTGAAGAATGGAGGGCAACTGCCCAACAACAACATTCACATCAGGTTCAAAAAGCAGCAGGGCACGCTCAAAAGATGAAGAACCAACACAACAAATCATGTCTCCCAGATCCCACTTCTTGTGGTTGCTTCCCTTGCAGTAACCATAGCCTGTAAAACTGTACCAGAAAGGAGAAGACAACTCAACATTGTCTCACATCAAATCTCCCTAAAAGTAAAAGAGAGGAAGAAAGGAAGCAACACCAGAAAGAAAAACAGAATATCCCAATTCCTGAACCCAACGTAGCTTGAGAAACCCAAGAAGAAGATAATGAGTAAACCCTAATAAAAAATGGTTTCTAGTGGAACAAGGACAGCATTCACCAGCTACAAATTTTTGGATTATAGTGCTTGTTTTGACCAAGGCTCGGTAGATTGTGTAGATAAAGATGAGTTAAGAATTTGCAAAAAAGAAAGCAATGAAAGTTTTGGCAGTGTTCACGGAGTGTCGAAGAGATTTTATTAAAGATTTTGTACAATTTCAAAATTTTCCCATGTGAGCTCTTACCTCCACCTGTGGCTGGCTTAGCTCACGCTGTGAGCTAACATGCTAATCAAGTGCAGTTCCACTTTTCAGATTTCTGGCCTGTACATTCCAGTTTGCTTGCCTTCTGGTGTGTATTTATTATGCCGTTGATCTGATGGATAAAACTTCAACTTATCACATAACTGTGAATGTTAGATTGCATTGGTGAGCTTCAGTACTTACAAGTATTGAAAAAAAGAAAATAAAAAGAAACTACAACCAAACATAAGGATGAATTGGATTTACCTGATGAGCTTCATTTGAAGGAACCAGATCTTTGGACCCGTTAGCTTCCATGCTTTTCTAGTTTTCTGATGCTGACAGCTTTAGATTTGGAATGCATGGCGAGAAAGTTAAAAGCTGCTCAGCTTCATAGGTAGGAAACAACATTATTATATATGGTTTCATTTCTGCCCATTTTGATTCATAATAGAATGAACCATCTGAAGCAACAACAAATTGACGCACAAAAAGGTCAATGGACCTGTCAGAATTGTTCGTGTGGACTATTCTTAGGTGATAACATCTACATGTAGCATCCATTATTTCTACCAAAATCACCAGCCCACGCTTCCATGGCTGATACATATGACAGTTTGAATGGTATCACCATGAACTAAAAAGAGATTCAGTTGCGCAGAATGAGCTAATTTACCTCATGTGATCTTATTTTAAGACAAGAAAGCTGCAGCGAAAAGATATTTTCTCAAGGAAAAGCAACAGCATGCGACTAAATATAATTTCACTAGGAAAACTTTGAAGATCAATAACAAAATTTAGTTTTCAGATTACAAGTGAATCATGCTTCTTGCATCAAGAATAACTAAAGAATAAAGAACAAATTGATCTGTCATGATTAAATTTCAACCTACAGAAGGCTATCCAGTTGACCTTGCAAATCTTGTATGGAGACCATATTAATGCTTTGCATATCTTCAGCAGAGTATTCTGCTTTTATCAAGGACTGTAATTGTAAATGAGCTTCCAATATATTTGTCCTGCACCGGTAAAGGGTTAAGTATGATGTTAAAAGTATGTCAGGCAAGTGTCATCAGTGCAATAAAGACTACCAACTCATCTGAAAAATAGGATGTCCTGTTCCCAACTAGAAACAAACAAGTACGATTAATATAATGAATACTTTGGAGATGAAAAAGTTGGCCACTTATTTTTCATGGAGAGCCAGCAAAGACATGAAACTATTTTAAATTGCCTGATCTGGTTTATTTCTTTGATAATAGTACCTAACAGACCCAGAGAAGCTCTGAGCCAATGGTCACAAATTGCACATGTAGTGAGCATGGTATAAAAATGCACAGCAATAGTATCTCAAAAGACCTTGTTTTTAGAGCTAAATACAAATAAAGTACAAGAATGAGGAGCATATACTTCAAACTGACATGTTGGGTTATTATGAATGGGCCATGGAGGTGAGGTGCATGCAAGTAAAGCCATGAACATAAATGTCAGTCCAAAACATGACTAGGGAGACTTGAAGAGCTCAATCTGTTTGCGGTAAACATAGTTGAGTACTAAGTGATGGAGTCACTTCTTAAAGTTATAGATATTATTAAATAAAAAAAAAAGAAAAAAGAAACCAACTTATTTCAGTACAGAAAATAAGCCAACAGATCGTCAACCTACTTGATCGGTTTGAAAAGAATGGTTCTAGTAGAAGGATTCTGCAGATAGAGCTTCATCTTCACCACCACCTTAGGTAACTCTTGCTGAATAGCAGCACCAACCTGTTTTAAAATATTGGATTAGATAACCTCAATTCTTAGTTTCGCTATTGAGAAGCACTAATTAAACAATAAATAAATAAATTTATGCAAAATTTGATAGATGAGATATTCCAAATTTCCAATTGTATGAAGACATCACTTATCAATTTATCGCAAAAAAATACAGAAAACAAGGAAAAAAAATGAAGACTTCACACTATCTAGCATTTTAATCTTAAAATTGCATGAGGTAACATAACTTCTAATGAGTTGTAATCAAATGTTAGCAGACTCACTAATATCATTCTTAATCCAAAAACCTGAATGTCCAACACAAATGAATGAGTTCCATTCATTCATTGGAATATAAATCATTTTCTAAAAATTCAAGAATTTTCACTGTTCATCTTTATCGTCATTTACATCTTTGTTAGAAGATCTCTTCTCTATAAGAATTTCCAAAGTTCAGCATATGAATTCCTTAAAACTGAGTCATGGAACACTCATGTTTCACAAAAGCTTATATAACATCTTTGTTTACATTCCCCCAGTTTATCACAAGCTAATGCGTTATGCCGTTTTGGTGAAAACTCACGTTTCCCAGTCTGTTAACATATTTCTACTTACACATATGTCTCTGCTAAGCTCAATCATTTCAACAAGAACTCAACAGTTGATTATGGAGTCACTCCTATAGGAACTAGCTTCTATCTTCTCTAACTTACATTTGTGGAACTGCTAAGCACTTCGGCTGCCAACAATCAAGAGGTGATTAGATGTCACAAAGCTTTGTCTCAAAACTTTCCGATTTCTCATGCTGACATGACATTGCTCTCCATTTTTTTTTAAGAACTACAGATTATATATATTAATATAGTAAGCTGTCAGATGAGCTATCTGGACAGATGTTACAGGGACTGCATAATGTTATGTCAATTACAAATTCAGTTTCCAAAATTATATCCCAGGCACATTTCAGAGATAAAAATCCAAGTACAAAATAGAATGACAGATCTTTTCCATATCCTACCCACATCCCTACATTACACTCTCCATCTTTCAAGGTGGTCTTTCAAATTATGCCAGCACAATCCTTCATTAGCAGAACAACACTTATTGTCACAGAAGAAACAACCATCAAGATTTTGCTTTTTAATACAATCCAGCAGTTTACTGCTTCTTACAAGGTTCTTATTGTTGTTGTTATTATTAATTAATATTATTAATTATTTCAGAATGAGTATGAAAAATTGAACTTCAAAAACACTGATCACAATTAACAATGACTTATTGTAATCTCAAGCATTTCTGGGAACTGTAAATCAAGCAAAGATTTGCCAATATACCTTCTGAACAAGCTCATTTACTTTATCTGGGGTAGCAAAAGCTTGATTCTTGAGGGGTTTTGCCAAAACTGAGTCCAACTTCTGGTCTTGAGAACCCGAAGACAATGCAACTTTTACAGCCGTCACCTACAAAACACATTCTGACATAGGCTGAGTAACTTAGAAGTTTCTCAAATGAAATTCAGCATTAGCTTGTCATTTGGCTTCATATGAAAGTAAGTACAACATTCTTTTTACTAGTAAAACATGAAAGAAAAGGGATTTCAAGATTCATCACTTAGTTAAACTAACCATTAAAATGTACTGTTTTTAGGTATCTGACAGCAATTCCAAACTAGGAAGTGAACCTTTTAGGTTGCCAATTCTAATGTTATAATATAATAGTCATTAACATATATATAAATATTTGTCGTTCATATGTGAAACAAATGTCCAGTGTTATTAAAATGATTTATCAGAAGAAGTGGAATTAGTTAAAATTGATTTCACATTTTATTTTACTTATTCTATTTGTGATTGATATCACAATTTGAGTAATTTATGGCTGTAACCGCTAAAGTAAATCACAAAAATTAAATAATAGTAATTAACAGGAAAGTCTCCCAATAGAAGTTAAGTATTTCCTTGACATTCTAGCTCCCATATTAATCACAAGGTTTTTTTATTTCATAAAAGAAGAACAAAGAGAGGGTGGTTGATGCATAGCTTAGCCAAGATTACAGCTTCAAACGGTCAGACCATATTGTTGCTAGCTATTCTACAACAATACTAAACTGGTGAACCAACCTTTGTAACAAAAGATAGCATTGGATCCACGACTTGCTTGGTAACTGACATTATAAACTCCTCACAAGTGGCTTTAAGAGTCCTCTCTAACTCCTGAAAAAGAAAAACAAAAAAAAAGCCCCCTCAAGATCTACATATTTCTATGTTCTCAGAGAAACAATAAAAGGTATCAGGTAAAACACATCAGCAAATTATTTTTATTAGAATCAAACATCTTAGACCACATACAGAAAGCAAAATTTTTGCTCACTGACTTCTTGTTGACTAGAATCTATTATTCTATAAATTATTTTTAAGACAAAGCAACAATATTTTCTCCTATAAGAAAGGTCATGCTTCCTTCTACGTACGTGCTTGATAGGAGCCACTAGACAAAATGGCTGGTTAGATACCTTTTTTTTTTTTTTTTTTTGGGACAATAGTATTCTTCGCTTGTTATTCAACTAGTCTATATAACCCCCACCCACCCACAAGGCTAGGACCTTAGAGATTGAAGACGTAAGATGGGTTCACCCAAAAGAAGCTCAAGTAGGGGGTTAGGAGTTGAACCTATGATATTCGTGGTCATGGCCCATTCATCCAAACACCCCACTAATACCCTGATAGGTGGTCTGCTCAAATACTTAATGTCATCATGCATCCATCACTCAAACTGACTACAGAAATTATTAGAAAGGAAGAAAATAGTTAAAGAAATGAAGAAAAAAAAACTGTTTAAACTCCAAGTAAACCATTGAAAGAAACACATTCATAACACAGAAACAATATACCTTCTTTGCATCTACTTGACTTTCCAACACCCTAGGAGACAATGTCCTTGCCAATGAGGTTGATCTTGACCAGTCAAACAGTGATGCTTGACCCCTAAGTATCCGTCTCAGATGTTCCTGAAATGAGATAGAGATAAATTAAAATTATTTTCGTAGTTCACATGATGATAATACCATAAGTAGCCTAGTTTAAATGTTACCAACAGGAGAGAGGAGTTGCAGAAGAGGAGGAGGAGGGTGGAGGGGGCTTCAGAATAAATAAAGTGATTCTTGGCTGTTATTCAAGCGATGAAAAAGAATATTTGTCCCACATGTCCATGTAGTACTCTCAATCCTGCTTTTCACTTTGATTTTACATTAAGATCCAACTTATGACATTTTTTTCATTGAGAAGATCCAACTTATGAGTTATGATAGGAAGCAATATATCTATATATATAAATAAATCCACAGGAAGTTTACATGATGTTAAACACAAGGGTTGATATTGGAGAACCAAGAATACTCATAGTTTCACAGTGACCCCAACGAATCATAAGTAGTCAAATTTTTGAAGATAAGAATTGGTAAACAAATTCTTTAGTCCATTCAGTGAGCTTCTTCAGATTAATCACTTCCCCATACATCTTACGATAAAATGAAGTTGCAGAAGGCAGCATAGAAATGAAATTGTCATTATTTTGAAACAATATAGAAATAGCTTTCAAAAATATAACTGAAAGATGGATATGCAGAATATTGAAAGCTCTACCCAATAAGTAAAATTCACAAAGTTAGTATAATAGCCTGTTTCTAAATTCTTAAAGTTGTTATTAATTTTGAGAGCATGTTTACTTATAAGAAAATTGTTTCTTTTTTATACTTCAATAACTACTGTGTCATTTCTTCTTGAACTTGTTGAAATTCAGTTGTATAGTAATCATCTCCATTGAAGGTATAATCAAGAGCAGATTTACTTGAACAAATATCAGTTTCACTGGTACCATGTTACAATGGGCAATTTGAAGATCTTATTTTGTCTGAAGAAACTTTGTTTGGGAAGTAAAATGATATTTCCATTGGTGTAGCACAAATTGATAAAAATCAAGTAGCTCCAGATAGAGACACCTACCAGCAAATGAGAGAAATCAAGCTCCTTATGTGTGACGGAGAATTCTATATCAAAAGGTGCAATCTGAAACAATTCTTTTACATTATTAGTCAAAAAGTATGCGAGTCACCTCATCTAAAAAGAAATGAGATGAGAGTATGAGTCAAATAATGAATGACGAGGGAGTTAACCTGCTCTCTTAAGATAAGAAGGTGTTTAACAAGAAAAAGCTGCCCATCCATCATAGATGATCTCTTTGCAATGATTTTGCTTGCTTTCTGAAGCACACAACAAGAAAAATGTTGAAAAAGAATATTCAGAAACTGCACATAACAAACCCATTAGCCAATGGCACAAATAAGTAATCCAGGTTCCCGTATCCATTTGAAAGTGGCTTACAGACCTGAATGGATCCTGAGCAAAACTCCACTGCTTCCTGATATAGACAGAAAAATTAATATGTTAGGAATTGAAGTCCTGGATGCAAAGGTAACAGGAAAAGGACAACAGCTCAAGGAATCAAAAGATCAATTTACCTGTGCTAAACCAGTAAAAACTGCAGGTTCTAAGCAGCGGTACAACTTTGACAAACATGATAAAGTTTTCTCCAGTGGTGGATACAAAGTATTGAAGACATCTGGGTTTTCATCTGCCTGGACATCATAAAAAAACATTTAAAGAAGGTTCAGTATGCTTAAATAGGATCAATGATATAACAAAAAATTTTCCTTCGACCCAAGAAAATCCAAACCAAGCTTTACACCTAGAAATTTTCCTAAAAGGTGATTTTTCACTAAGTATAAAATCTTCATTTCATTCTAGATTCTGAAATGATTAAATCTGAGATGAATGTAAAAGAACACTCCTATTTTCTAAGAAGATAACCAACACATTTCATGATTTACATAATGCTTCCCTATCTGCTTTGTAAGAGTCAGTTTTTCAGATAGGGCTTCCATTTAATTTGCATAGGGCTTCAATGTCTGATATGCATCCTAACAGAGTCCATTTCTTTTTTGAAAAGGTTATTGCAAAAGATCATTACCTAGTGCTGGGTCCTACTATTGCTGTGAGTTAAGAGTCCAGGAGTGTACGGTCTTAAGTGTAACCTTTGGAATTTAGGGATAAATGACCACCTTTAAGACTATAACAAGCATTCTCATACTAGTTGGCCAAAGACATTTACCACTGAGATGTGACAACAATTGCAGATGATTGCCATACAAAGTTATAGATTAAATAACATAATTAAGGCAGTAAAACTTAACCGAGGAAGTTCCTGATACAGTCTCAGCAGCTCGTTCCAACTTTGCAGGGTAATCCAGGTCTTCATCAAAAGGAAAATAATTTGCAATCTGAAAGAAAGAAATAGATATGAGGATGCCAACATCAGGTTTTTGCTCTATCTTTCTTCCCTCCGTTTATTTAGAAGGACTCAAGGGAGAGGAAGGGCACAGTAAGCTTTCTCCAATAAACTCTGCTAATGTAGCATGAGATAGAATCCGAATTTTACAAATTAATAGAGAGAGAACATACAATTAATATCATTGTCAAACAAAACCTTTTTAATAAAATTTACACTAACCAGAAATAATGTCAAAGAAATGAAAAATACAGTTACTCTTACCTCATCGCGAATATGAGTTCGAGCACGGAAAGTTAATCGTTCATGAACATCTGCAAGAATTCTATGTAGCATGGGCTGCATCCCTTCCAATGAATCACTTCGTTTGCTAAGTTGTTCTCCCAGGACTTCAACTTTAAGAATGTCAACAAGCTCACAAAGGAAGTCAATATTTGCTTCGTGAATAAGTCTCGGGCGCAGTGTATCATACAAATATGTACACCTGAAGAATTAGTATAAATTTAACAATTAAAAAAAAAAAAAACCTCAGTGACATTCTTAGTTTTCAGAGGGAAAACATACTAGAGATGCTAAAAGCAACTATAAGGCATAGAAGTTAATGCCTATAGATGCTTCTAAGAAATTAAATTCAAAGATAATTTTCGTGTTACTTCCAAAATAAAATAAAAGAGGCGCCACAGTCCAATAATAAAGCTTACAATGGATCTATCAAAGGGGCCAAACTTGAAACATCTCCTGATGAAGATGGGAAAAAATGATCAAAGAGTTGATGCTCAAGATGACATACCTGCAAGTTATAATAACAACTATAATAATTATCAAGCATATAACCAAAAAAAAAAATTGCAAACAGATTCTAATGCATTGTAATCATCAGAACAAACTAGGTCAATGAAATTGAGAAACATGAAGGAGATTGTTTAGATGAACCCATAAAGTTGCAATGACATTCATTAACATTTTGAGCCATGAACAGTAGAAATAAGAAAAGCAGGAATCTGCAAGTGTAACTAATGTGAAATGTGACACAGAATACAAAAGTAATCGACCTTTGAACGAACTATTTAAAAATTTAGAAGTAGGGGTTATGTCAGCCTCAAATCTCAATAGAGTAATTGCATAATAGAGAGAAGCATAGTGTGGCACAATATCAGATGTTAAAAAACAAGTGATGGCATCCAATGGAATGCGTATAAATTTTCTTCAATCTTTCAGTAGTAAGTGCGAGGTATTATTAGTTATGGACATTTTTCTGGGGAGGATTAGGAGAAGTTCAGAGTAGAAACAAAATAAACAATACCAATTGGAAAAGTGTCGTACCTGCATAAGGTATGCACATCCTGATCTAGTCAATGATGGCAATGCCTCCTTCTTGGCAAATTCAGAGATCCGTTGATGCACTATGCCCTTTATCTAACATTGCCAAAGAATAAAATACAAAGATAAAATCAGAAAAAAAAAAAAAAAAAAAACTTCTGACAGGAGAAAAGATAAGAGTATTTGAATAACAATTAATCAACAGCTCACCAAGAAGAGCCTCTGCTCACAATACAACCGGTGGCAATCTGCAAGAATTTGAGCATATTCCTTCCTTGATGATCTGCTTTCAATTTCTACCAGCACTGGTTTGAGCTGTAATCATGACTTATTCAGCCATCTCACTTTTCCAACAATAAGAGCAGATACTATATTTAAATGCTGGAATGGCTAAGGTTAAATTCTTGAATGAAATGAGAAATCACTACTATTGAGTGAATAGGGTATTACAAGACTGCCCTTTTGAAACAAAAACTTAAATGTATCTGCAGTGAATCTCCAAATTAAACATGAATCTAGACAATAAACAAATATTATATACGGAAATGAATTTTTGCCTCCTTGTGTTCATCCAAAAGACTTCATAATATTTCTTCAGAAAGTCAAGGATGCTGCAGAAGGTACCTCATCTATAAGACATCTCAACTATGATTCAATGATCTAGGACAGACGATAATGTTTATGAAAGTTCTAAAACTAGAAGCCCTGTTTGGTTTGTGATTTGAAAACTGTTTTTCTGTATTCAAAATCAAATGACATGGCCAACTTGTTTGGTTGGCTGTATTGGAAAACTGTCTTGAAATTTTACAACGGAAACAGGTTGCTTTTAGAAAACAACAAAAAATCATTTCCTAAATTTTCACTTTGAAACTGTAATACAGTTTTGAAATGTATATAATTATCCATTAGGGGAGGAAATATTATTCGCACGCCATAGGCCTTGCTTAGATGGTTCCACTTGCTCAGATGCCTCAGCAACATCCTTTCCTTCACTAGCTCTATCAAAGGTTACGTTGATATTTGTATTAAAAAAATTGCATCTCCTTAGATTATTTCTATCCCTATTATTTTAGGTCTTACTTTGCTTTATCATTATCAAGAATTTTATGATTAGTGGATTGTTCAAAGGTCTCGACTGAATGTGGATAAACCACCTTAATTAGTTTACTCTTATTTTAACTCCAACTGGATTTGAAATCTACTCATTACCATTTTCAAATAAGTTCATTTATAATTTTATCTTTTAATGTTATACTGTATATCCATTTTAAATTCAACATTAAATTACCTTAATTTGTTCACGTGCTTTTTCTTTGTTGTCTAACATTCTTTTCTATAAAGCGTAGTGGTTTTAATATAGGGAGTCTAAAACATTTTCCTTTGAAGTTTAAGAAGAGCTGGTTGAATTCTAAGATATTACTTATTTTATAATATTCACCATAACATTTAGAAGCATAAGAATTCATGCCAAGCATTTGAATCAAATTCCCCAGAATTGAATAGTAAATCATAAGATTTATGGATTTTAATCAAGATGCTGACAACCACATGCATTTACACATTATGCCTTTGTGCATGAATTGCTGATCATGATAAATTTTTGAGAACAATTGTGCATGAATTGCTGATCATGATAATTTTTTTTTACCTCGTTTGGTATATCCCTTGCGTTCTTAATGGGTCTTCATTGTTGCCAATGATCATTACATGTTATAAAAACACTATAGTCCTTTTTGAAAGGGGAAAGTATAAGATTTAATTTCATAAAACTTAATTTAGGAAATTTAACTGCAAAGCCTATTAATACATAATAAACAACATTAAACCTCTTACAGTAAGAAATTTTAAAATTTCTGGAACTAATGCATGATAGTTTGTCAGATTCTTATATCTGGTTCAACTGTTTAATCACCTAAGAAAGTTCATGCTGTACACTAGAGCTAGCAACTGGTTATGACATAAATCTTAACTATTTAGGCTTCTGACCAATAGGACAATCTCATCAGTGTCCCCAGAGAGAACTGAACAAGAAAGTTTGTTACCTCATTGGCTGCTGCCTTAAAGCGAACATAAATAACAGATGCTTCTACTCCCTCAGGAACAGCATTCTTGCTAACACCACTATCTCGAATCACTGCCTGAACCTGATGAAGAAAACCAAGAATATATTTTACAACTATCCTCCATATGCAAGATCTTTAAAAAGTTTTGAATCTTTATAAGTAGATCTTACCTGAGAAGATGCACTTTTCAGAACTGAGAGTACATGAGACCGAATCATGCCCAAGGCCCGAGACTGAAATTTTTTTTTATTATTATTATTTTAATGGGTTACTTAGGGTTGGGAAGGGCACTGAAAAATGCTCCTACTTGGAACCATCAATTTACAATTCTAAAATCTCATAGGAAAGTTATTTGTGTACCTGGAGTTGGCGAAACTTAACCAAGTAAACACTAGCTTCTGCATATTGCGAATTATTTTCAACATACCTAAGCTTGTCACCAGGAAAAAAACAATTACACTGAAAGCAGGTTTTCCCAAAATTACAAAGAAAAAGTTATTTCAATCTTAATAAAGAAGTTTCGGTCAATAATTTCAGTAGCTGATTTTGTAGAAATGATTGCCTTGGGAAAGGTTCACTTACGATATACACTCATCAAGGCGCTTTAACAATGGGAGGAACTGCCCATCCCCAACATTCATGTTTGGAGAGTAAAAATTAGTAGCAACCTGTGGGCAATCACATATTTAGTTTGTTAAATATTTGGTTGTGCATGTCCAAGCATATATTAATTTAAAAATTAAATTCCATTCTCACTTACGAGTTAAAATGTGCATTTAAAAAGAATTACCTTATTAATGACTGAATGTACCTATTGCATGACATCCTATTCTATAGTATTACTTATTCATTAGATTAGTTGCCCCTTGCACAAGCATTCAACATATTTAATGAATCATCCTTTATGTTGCTTTGACCTTATCAGAATCCACCTTCACCATGAATGGTTCATTTATTTTTTTTAAAAGAACAGTTCATTTTTATTCTATGTAAGAGTTTTATGTATGGTAATTATAATTTCATTATTTACAAAATCTGAGTCATATATTTTTCTTAAAAGAAACATGTATTATATATTGATTTGTGTGTATGTACATAGTAAACTTTTTATACAACATGTGCCATCTCGAGGGCCTGAAGCTGTACAAAATTAGCCCAATTTCTAATCTAATCAGAACTTGTATATCTTTAGGACCAATAGCATTGCTAACTCAAAAAGAAGCCAAACTTGAGATTTCCCCCACAGACTCCCACCAATGAAGATAAATCCTCAAACAATCTTCAATTTCTTTTCTTCCAGAAAAACTGTATTACAACCATACACAATGCCTATCAATGAGCCAACCATCCATGAGGTATATGCTCGATGAATGGATATAAATAAGACTGATAGTCAGCATAATCAATATGAGAAAGAATCAGGAAATGGATTATCCACCTTTGCCACACCTCTATGGTGAAGGGGCAACCCCCAAATAGGTGTGAGGCAAATTTTGAGTCCTGCATACAGAGATAGCAACACGAAGCTGGAGAAAGTCATCAGTACTCACCTTACCATGGGCAACCACCCAAGCCAAAATTTTACTTTGGATGGTACTTGTGCTTTTCATAGGGAAATAGAATGAGACAAGGAACATAATTAGGAGCTTCCAATAATGACATCAGGAAAGACTTAGAAGAAAACTCCTCCACAGGATGCCAATGCCACAACCCACAATATTTATCATTATCATCATGAAGAACATAGTCATGGAGCAAGAACAGAAGTCTTTGGACATTGACCCCTACCTCTGGGAGGGTAGAACTGGCAACATGGAGACACCAATGCAAACGACCAAGACCACTAGAAGGACTAGTAAACCTAGAAATAGGTAAGTTATGAATGAGTGATCTGCTATATAACCTAGGAAACAAGGTAGAAAACAGTTCATTTTCACATCACAGGTCTCGCTAAAAGTAGATGAAATCTTCCCTTCCTACCCAAAGCCTAATCAACGGGAGAAAAAGTGGGTATTTAGAATATATGAATTTTCACTTCTGAAAATAGATCCAGATGAAATCCTAACGTTCCTATGATTATCCATCAACCTATTCCTACTGCAAATCACTCAACACCGTACATGGTCTTGCTCATGCTGAAATCTCCGAAGACACTTGCTCACTAATGGTTTATTCCTTAACTTCATGTTTCCAATCCTCAGTCCCCCCAAATTCTCTTCATCTACATCTTATCCCAATCCACAAGATGTGTCCCATTGTCCCCACTTGAGTTCTTCCATTGAAGAAACAAATATTTCACCATTCTTTCATTCCTATTGAACCTCCTAAACGGAATTTTGAAAACCGACAAGTAATTTGGGTAAATCAGCTAACATCGACTTGATGAGAGTAGGTCTCCCCCCTTCGATGAAAAACTACATTATCATGTCAGCATTCGCTTTTCTTTTAATATAGTTACAAATTATTTTTTCCATCAATAATTTGTTTGACCACAATAATTCATCAAGACAATCTGTGAAACTATTTGATTCTCGACGTGTCTTGGATTAAAAGGTCCAATGCTAACATATAAAAAAAAAAAAAAAAAGTTTTGAAGCAATAGAAATGAAAATTTTATGCTAAAAGAAAACAATAGTTTTCATAATCCACCACTTCGGGAAAACAGAAACTAATGTTGTCTTAATAACCTACCTCTGTCCAACCAATCTTCAGATTCATGCCAAAATAGCTAGAGAACTTACATTACAAATGATGAAGAATGCCCATGATACACATCTTCTTGTAGTTTCCATTTAAAAGGAATTTTAACCATGACAAGGTTAAACATTTTCTTGAAAGTACAACGGTTATTGATCATTTTCAACTTTTTTCATTCTGGTTGATGCTCTTCCTATTTGGTTCTACCATGTCATTTACAAAGAGTTTCTTGTACTCCCTTCTAAAACCTCTGACATACTGCTTTGGTGAGTCTACCTGATATTGAGTTTGCAATGACACTTTCCCCAAGTGTCCATTTTAAAAAAGGGCTCTGGGCAATCTATGTCTACAAGTCACTTTGCCTTCTGAAAGGCCTTCATGGTCAGAAGGGCTCTTTGATTTTTTTTTTTTTTTTCTTAGTAGAATAATCACAACTGCATGAGAAAAGAAATAATGGAAAATATTGACCATGGCTGCCATTTTTTCTATTTGACTGGAATGGGAAAAGTATGGAAACTCGAAGATGTAGAATGGTATTTACCCAATTACAATACAATTTTTGATAAGCTGAGGGGGTAACTTCACATAACCACCCATTTTAAGTCTTTTGGACAAAAACCCTTTGTTTGCTCTTACCCCTTCTACATATTTTCAGTTTTCAATAAAATCTACACTTCTATATATATATATATATATATATATATAGAGAGAGAGAGAGAGAGAGAGAGTAAAAATCATTGCCCTTGGCCTGAAAAACTAAACAACTGACTGTCAACTTAAATGAAATTGGACATCTAAATACGATATACTAATAATTAAAAAAATAAAATAAAATAAATAAATAGATGTTCATTTGCAATAAAAGTAAGTAATAAGGAATTTGAGCTAGAAATCAAATATAATGCTCATCCAACTCAAAAAAAAGCCAAATTTTGTGCAAGACAGCACTCAAACCTTACATTCTCCAATTCATCAAAATAGTTGAGCTTACTCCGTAGTGCTTCTGCAAATCCGATCAATCTTTGCTTCTCCAGCAACTGCATTTAAAGGCAAGAACTCCTTATATTGTTAAAGAGAAAGAAACAAAAAATAGAACCCAAGAAGTGGATCTGTTTAGTAATTACATGTAGCCTGTGGCATTTATATTCACATGTACAACAAGATTCTTAAGAATATACAAGGTGGATAATTTCTAGAAGAATGAGACATTAGAGTCAAAGAAAATAGGCATGAACCTACCATAGCATGCATATCACATGTATTACGCCAAGAAGAGAGTATTAGAGCATAACATAATAGCAAAAGATTAATATCAGTGCATGAGGACTCAAATTCCAAATCATCCCTTAACCATTCAATGAACTTTAGATTTTCCAGTATAAGAAAACCCACCATTACTAACCTAAATTTTACATAGCCGCACTTCAACATCCAAAGCCAGTCAGTCACTTCATAAAACAAGTTAGAAAGAGGCCTTTGAAAGATCCAGGCACCTTAGTTGAAGACTATGATTCTAAGTCACAGCTAGAACTATGAACAATCAAATTAGAATCAATAACAATGATGTAAAGCATGATCGTACCAATCGATCACAAGCATCATGCAGCGTTTTAGTCTTTGTTGCAACTGCTTGATGCTGCAGCTGAAGTTCATTGAACAAATGTAGTGTTTCATCCACCTGCATTCACAAAAAAATAAAAAATAAAAAATAAAAAAGAAAAAAGAAAAAAAGAAAAAGAAAAAAAAAAGTAAGTTCAGCAGAATAATATGAGAACAACATATAGAGAAAATGACAAAAAGTAGAAGACCCAATTTCACCTGATGGAGGATGCCATCACATGTTTTTATGCGGTCGGTTAATGTATTTACATAGCATCGATATTTCTCTTCAGTCTGTTAATTGAAAGACAAAAATCAGTGAACTTGAGCTCATAATCACAGAAAATTTACCAATATTGTTCCCAGCAGTTCATTAGCACTGACCTCTGATTTCATAGCTGATTCAAGATCTGTGAACCATTTATAGAACTGCATGAATGACGATTACATATAGTGAATCAGTTATCAGTGTTCCAGAAATTGAATCGAAAACCTAAGTTCAATCATGAAGATAATCAACTTAGATTACTGGAGTATTATACACTAGGAAAGAGGGATCAGTTCCCTTAAGGAAGAAAACAAAAGTTTATCATAGTGACAAATACTTTTAATCAAGTTCAAAGGAGAAATGAAGAAATAAGACAGTAAAATAGAAAATTAAAGAATGGAAAAAGGTTCTTTCATATTATTGATTAATTTGATCGTGAGGGTTGATATATATATATATATGTATTGTCAAATACACACACACACACGCCCCACATACAAATCTCCTTGGGGGAAAATCGAAACCTGCCCACCTAGGTGGATAAACACATGCCTTACCACATGCTCTAGCAGGGGATTGGCAGATGTAAATATATTAATGTTAGGGACAACAATAAGTCAACCCAAATTAAACCCTAAGACATAATTTGGAGGGAGAAATTCTAGAGCAAACCTGGTGTGTGTTGACCAAAACTGCTTCAATAGCTCCAGAGTCTTCTAGAACATTATCTTTTACAGAAACTGATGCACTGTTATCCTGTCCTGATATCTGCTCTTGGGACTGTAAAAGACAATAATGGATTAATGATGACAACTTAACTGATTGTCTATTCATAATTTCATTCCTATGATTGTACATTGACTTTTTTTTTTTTTGGAGAAAGTACATTAAAATTATTAAAGGAACACAATTCATTTAGCATGCAAATAGAGACATTAGAAATTACAAACAAGATGAGTGAAAAAGAACTGTGTCTTGATAGGGAAGGGAAAAGAGCTTGAGTTTCCTTCAGTAGAAATTTCAAAGATAAATGCGGACACTCAATTTGTTGTACAAAGTCAATTCAACAGCTTACTTAATGGATGACTCCACCTTCAACTCAATCATTAGGCCTTGGTCCTGATTTGTTAGGGGGGCCCACAAGAACAAATCAATACATAGGGTCTTGGTCTCAAGGAAATAATACATGGGAAGTATTTGTTTGATTGTTGCTTATCATTTATCCTCATTCCGGATGAAGAGGAAATATCCCAAAAAATGGAAGGTTCAAAAGCTGGTCATAATGATACCTTCCAGATTGGAAAATGTTTTTCTTCACCACAAGACTTATCAGATATGTCATAGACAAAATCTCCTTCTTTTTCAAATGTTAATAACAACGATCATACTCTTGCTACTCAAATTTTTCATCTCCTCCTCCTTATTCTTATTATTTTCAAGACAAGGATCACAATCATGCTATTCAATTTTTTCAACAAGGAATCATCAATACTGAGAGAGGAAACAGCATGCACTCACCACATTCACTGGAAAGGGTCGCTCTGCAACCGCTTGGGATAGTAAAGCAATTGCTGCTTGTTGTTGTTCGGTTAATGGAGCATTCTGTAGGTCAAAAATGCAATTCATTAGGTGATACATTAACGCCAACTCAAAAGGCAAACTCAATGGGATGGGATCACTAAGCCATGCAAAAAATCATTGTGATGCTTTCACAAGGTAGAAGCTTAATTCTGTATTTCAGTTTTCCTCTAAAATAAAATCACGCATATGAACAAGAACCACACCTAAACTCAAAATAATGTACATTAAATTCAAAATTCTCCATTGATCATTGATGGATGAAGATTGAATGAAAAACATTTACAGATTCAAAAAGAAAATTTGCAATTCAACACTAAATCCTACTAAAACAAGAAGAAATTCCGTGATATCTAATCACATTGAGAAATGACAGGGTTCATAAAGATCGAAATTGAGGGACTATCCTTTATCAACTAAAACTCAGATCACAAACTGAAGTATATTCTACAAACAGAATATGCTTCAAATTTTATTAGTTCTAATGACTCTGAGTCAACTTAAACTTCAATCAAAAAGGCCAAATGATTCAGATATTCAAAATTCTCAAACCAACAACCAATTCTCGAAAACCAGATCGAGAGGCTACGTCAATGGTTGAGATCAGAACTCAGAAATTCTCATTTACTAATTCAAAACAAGATCCAAGAAAAGTGCTAGAGACTTCCAGAACAAAAGACCGAAATTTGGATGAATAGAGGAAATCAAATAGCTTAGTACTGAAATAACCTGTTCCCACGTAGATGCGAAGTTGTAGCCCTTGGATACAGCTCCAGATCTGGGAAGCGTTGCAGTATTGGAGATGCTCGCCATGTACAGAAGAAGAACAACACGAAGAAGACGACTGTTACTCTGCCCCTTCGCCCTTCTTGTCTGAAAGTTTTGATTATGAGAGTGGTAGGAAGCAATGCGAGAATTGACGCTTCTGCTGCTTCACGCTCCTGCACCGCCACAAAATTACAAACGTACTTCTTACCCCGACCTTTTTTTTTTTCTATATTCTGTTTTAAAAATTAAAAGTAATTATGTATTACCAAAATATAAAATTTATTTATTTCATAAATAAATACATTAAACACATTCTACAATATCCATCCATTCCTATCACAAAAAGTTCAAACAATAATATTTAACACTGTGCATTTACAAAATGTTCTTGCCTTTTTTTGTGTCCATGATGAGTGAAAACAATCGAAGTACCTAGTCTCTACATTGAAATATCTTATTTTGAGTAGTTTTTAAAATTGAATTATTATTATAAGTAGTGCGTTCTTGTGAACATGTATAATATGTTTTTTTTGATGGCACTATCTATTTTCAGTTCTACTATTATCAAAATTATTTTTTGGAAATAAAAATAAAAAATTAGGAAAAAATATTTCATCGTCGAGTATATATACATACTACTGAAAAGTAAATGCTTACTAGTAAAAAATAGTTACAAATTATTAAACATAAAGGAGCAAGACTAAATGCTTTAAAAATATAAAATCATAGGTAACTCAAATGTTGATTAGCCGTAAAGTATATATAAAGTTGAATTAAGATTACATTTTCAAAAACTAGAAAAATTAATAGAAAGAAAATAGTTATAAATAAGAAAATTGTTAATAGTTGAAAAAATAAAATAATAATTTAATTGAAATAGTTAAAACACCAAAAATGAGGTTCTCAAATTAAATTTAAGTTATTTTTATTTATATTGTAAAATTAAAAATTAAATAGGGGTATGATACGTAGTTCCTGATAAAATGTGGGACAGCTAAAATGAAGTATTCTCTTTATAAGAATTAATTGAAGCAATGAAATAAAAATGAATTTGCCTTTGAGATTTTCTGTGTGCTAACCCCTCTACCCATCCTTGATCAAGTGAATTTTCAGAGTAATAATCAAATGAAATATTTAAGAGTCTCACTAAAATCACCCCACAAATGGGTCTCTTCACCCCACCATTTAAGTCAATCTATTTTTATCCTTTTGTAAAATAACAATATTATCCCTCATTAAACACCTCACTTATCCCTAAATACATTCATTCACCCTACCCTACCCCACTTACCCCACTAATGGTCTCACAACCACCTCCATCAACTCTACACATGAGCAACTATTGAGATTCCGGTAAACTTCCGGCGAGCCTTCTTACGAGCAATTTGACTACTTTTCTATAAGGTTTGAGAGTAGTTTAAATTCTCTAATCCGTTTTAAGATTGTAATGATGAAAAAATGCAAGATTATAATGTCATTTTCATTTATTTTCTTGTTCAACGTAGGTTTGTCGTTTAGATCAAGATTTACTTGATTTTTTGAAGAAATGGACGGTGAAATGGATTCTACATGCAATATAGGCAGCAATGAGGTACATTTTGAGCTCTGTTTAGTTAAAAATGGTGTTTTCATACATCAGTTTTCGTATTCTGTCTCGGCCCTACGTGGTTGGGACTCATGCAAAGAGTCTCGAATAGAGGTGACCGAGACTCTTTCAGGTAGTCTCGCCTAGGATGACCGAGACTCATAAGAAGAATCTCGACCATTCTTGCTGAGACACATGGA
>JAJIYU010004237.1:0-24731 GCA_030144865.1 Tinospora cordifolia | reverse complement strand
GTATATACACGTATATACATAAACCATACGTGTAGTCATGTCAATAAATAATATAAACATTATACACGTTTCTGTATAAATATATCAACAGGTTTCTATATAAATATATAAATGTATAATTAGATTGTACAAATCAGTTTATATATATATTACACTTCCCAACCCACAGTTGGTTGTTATTATAAATTATCCTTCTAATTTTTAAAGTATAATTAATATAAATTTATCATAAACGGTTTTCGTTATAATATGGGAAAATTTGTAATTAATTGGATTATATTTAATTTTAAAAAACAACTATGACAATAATTTCACAATATTTCAGATTTTCAAAATGGCGCGTTACTCGTCGTGCCTTCCAGAGGAAGCAGCTGAATACAGATACCATTAAAAGGGGCGAAGCAGAACTGCGAAGTCATCGTTCTTTCCCGCCTTTCTCCGAACCCTCGTCTCTTCCAGTCTTGAGCATGGACATAGACCCAGACGATCTCTTCAGAGACGACGATGACGATCCTGAAAGCGAATTCTTCCAGGTCTTCCTGCTCCGTCTCGTCCTCGTCTCGTTCTCTCTTCATTTTTGCCCCAATGACTGAACATCTCTCCCATTCTCTATCTTCGTTTTTTTTTTTTTTTTTTTTTCTTTTTATTGGTTTTGTATGATGATTTCAGGAAAGAGATTACAGTAAAGAAATGACGGTTTATCTGGTCGACGCCTCGCCTCGAATGTTCAGTCCCGTTAGTAAAGGGGTCCGTTTTTCAGTTTCTTTGCACTTGTCGTCTCTTTAGTTCTTTTGTGTTCTCAATTTGTGAAACAAGAAAAGAGACTTATTTGGTGTCTGGTAATCGTATTGATGGCTTTTCACAGCTCAGTGAATAGATAGAAGGGGGGAAACGAAAGAATGGAGAATTGTTTCATTTTTGCTAAGAGGGTGAATTAGTTTTTTTTTTTTTTAAATTCATGCAAGTGCGTGCATTCCATCTTCTGTAGAAATTTGAAGTGTTTGGCACACACTTGAGAAGCCCGGAGCATTGCCCTGGGCAAACGAAGCTGGAACTCTCGTGCACGTGCACAGACGCATACAAAAAGTTCTCGCACCAGTTGATGGTGATATTAATTGGTTTTTGGGCGTATGTGGTTGGAGAGGAAATTTAGTGTTAGTAGATAGAGGATGGTGATTTGGAAGGATTTTTGTTTGGTAATTGGTGAGAATTTGATTGAAAGCCATTAATAGAGATTTAGTGTAAAAGAGCACCAGTTTGCTGACGTTATTTTTGGGCATATGTTGTTGAGGAGGAACATGAAGTCTTGGTAGACAGAGAGGATGATGATATGGAAGGGTTTTTGATTTGTAATTGGTGATAATTTGATTAAATAGCATTAATAGAGATTTAGTGTGAAACTTCTGTTGTGTGTGGTGGAAGTAGAAACCAGTTAATTTAGTGCACACACCCAAATAATTAATAATCTGAATTGAATGTAGACAAACTTAAATGCAATTACACACAGACTTAATGTGATTTAATGTATTACCTATGTTCATTGGAGATGAAAAATAATCCACTATGAGAGAATGCAAATAAGTTATAACTTATAATCAAATCTACCTAAGTCCCCACACAAATTTCAAAGTCTCACATCTTTTACTCACATACCTTAAAAAAGGGTTTATATAAGAAAAGAGTTGTAATTAGTTTCTATTTTCTAATTAGTTTTCAAAATACAATATGAACTAAATTGTCAACATTAACTAGGAAACTAGAGCTAAGCAAACTGTGTCTAATTTGAATTGCACATTAAGTGATTTAGAGCCATCCAACATTTAACAACTTCCAATTGGGTTATAATGTACTCAATTAATGCAAGTTGAAAAACTATATGAGCTAAAATGAACTAGATGATATATATACCTGGGAGAGAAAAATGTTTGGTGTTGTTGATTTGATCTAAATCATGTCAAACTTAGAATGTGCGTTTGCTTTCCAAGGACATTGTTTCATTTTTTTTCTTTTTGACCTCCCTTTGTTAGTGTAGTTAATAAATATTTTGTCAATTCCTTACATTTGCAGGAAGGTCAAACAGAAGAGACTCATTTTCAGATTGCCGTTGATTGTATTTCCCAATCACTGAAATCCCAAATTATTAGCCGATCATATGATGAAGTTGCTATTTGCTTTTTTAACACTGTAAGAGTTCACTACTTTAGCAAATTTAACTTATGGGGTGTTCACATTCAACAAAATGAAGTGCAATGATGTACAAAACTCAAATGAACAATGAACTTTTGTTTGTGATGGCCTATAAATTTATGCAATGTTACCTTTTACTCAATACACACACGGACATACTATTTTGAGCATTTTATCATTGTTTTTCTTCTCAATATATCACTTTGGAAACTGTAAGAACTTTATGACTTATAGAGCGTTGATCTTGCATTAAGAGTAATCAATATTTACTTGCATAATCTATAAGTGTTTAAACCACACCTATGTACATTGTGCATATAATGTCTTATTCATATGCATTTGGAATGATGAAAATATCTTTTTAGTTGTATGTTGTCTTTGTACTTTGTGCTTAGTGGTTACTTAATTGGTTGGTAATTCTTTCTAATAATGTCTTAGAGAGGGATTTCACTTGTTCATCTTAAGCTATTAGGCCCAACTTATGTATTTTTGTGCTCAAGCATGGGCATTTTTCTCTATATGAGTATTGAGTAGTAAAGGATCTATTTTGTCTATTTGTGTGTTCAAACATGGCATATATGTGAAGGAAATAAATCATTTTTGAATCCTAAAGAAGTATTAGTAGCAGTATTTTGTTAAATGTTGGAATAGGTTACCTGGGTCAATATTGTGTAGCTTATGTGCGTGCTCTTGACAAACTTTTTGCACTCCCTTCCCTTAGATTTTACCAGTTTTTCTTGTTCTAATATATTCATAATTTCACGATAACCCATTTTGAGCAAAGAGCACCTCCAAGGAATCAATATCGATTTTGCTTTTAAAATGCCACAGGCAATTGCACCAGTATAAGTGTTTTGCTTGGTGATCAATGTGGCAGAACTTCTTTGTACGGAGTGGGCAAGTTGGGTGAAGTTTGTCCTTGCGCTACAGACCCAATTGAAAAAATCATGCCGGGTGAGATGCTTAAAGGCTATCACTGTTTAGATATAAATTGGATCAATAAAACTTTGAAAGGTGAAAATGAAAAAGGTTTAGTTTTAAAGTGAAAATGGGCAAGGCTTGAATGTCCTTGTCTTGACTTTAGTTGGTTCTCTTGATTGTTTGCTCTTGCACCCAAAAAGATTGATATCTTGTTGGATCCAACATTGTATCTCCAATGAACCAAAATCAATTAGTTGGGTTAGGTGAGTTGATACTTGATATCAATTCTAAATTTTTTATGTACATTTCTACTTCTTAGCAAATACAACATGTATCGAAGCTTAAAGAAATATGTACTCCAAACACCTATTACTTGTTAAAACTTAGGTCAATATATTGAAATTTTTAATTGAGGTGAGAAATTGTGGCTTGGTTAAAGCCATAATTCCAATAGCTCTCCATTTTCTATTCTTCTTTTGAAGAAGCTTGTGGTAGTTTTTGAAAAGTGATGCAAATGCCTTGCCATATGTTGTGTTCATTCTTATATATATATAGAGTAAACATGCCGTTAATCCACTTTTTCAAGGTGATGATTGGTTCAACGCCTAGGCTATTTGGAACTATATTTGCCTACGCCATACTTCAAGCAAACAATGGGGCCCTTTCAAATTTTTAAAAATATATGAGACCTTGTGTAATTGTATAAATATATGAAGTGGAAGGTTTATTTCTTTATATTGTTAAAATATGATTGTATACTAAAACGTAATGTATCTTCTAATAGCTCAAGTGGTATGCTTATATTTCCTTTATGAAATTTATCTTTTTTAAAAAAAGGTTAATAGCGAGAAAAATTCTAATGTTTGATGGTTTTGGTAAAAATATGCTACCGTTTTAATTTTAGCAAACATATCCCAACCTTTGATGTTTATATCAAATTGCATCCAACTGTTGAAAAAGGATTTAATTGGCATATGTGGCAGATGAAATGTAAGCGAGATGAGTGACATGGAGCCTTTGATTTTTACATTATGTCCAGCTCCCCAAACAATGGCCATTCGTTCTTGTCAAGAAGAGGTTTGCAGGCATTCTGTCATTCTTGACTAATCAATTTTAGGTATTTGTTTATTCTGTCATTCTTTATCTGAAGATAAATTGAAAGATTGCTCAACATTTTGGGCTTCCGTTAGTGAGTGAGCGAAGTTTCTTGCATGATCTGATTGTAATTGGTGATGATGACACAGTTCAGCAGAAGGCTTACTTCAGCACCATTTTTTCTCATCGGTCTTCTGTTTTTCTTCCCGGTCGCTCTTGTAGATGCTGACGATCAGCATCTCCCCTTTGACTGGACTGTCTCATACTCTCAACACTTTCCTTTTGGAGTTCCAAAACAGGCTAGCTAAACCACTTTCTGAATGACCCATTTTCAACAGTTGGATACAATCTGATATAAACATCAAAGGTTGTGATATGTTTGCTAAAATTAAAAAGATAGGATATTTTTGCTAAAACCATTAAGTGTTAGGATTTTTTTGGCTATTAGTCCTAAAAAAAAAAGCTTTTGATCTTTTTGTAATTCTTGCATTTATCAATTTTATCATAGCTGTAAATATTTTTTTCATTTTCTTATACTTATATTTAAGTATTACACCAAATTGACCTTTTAAATCATTGTGTTTTTGCCATAGACCAACTTACTTATTTGTTATTTTTTTTGTTTTTAATTTGTGGAATGATAAATTAAGGAATGTAAAATATTATTAATCTTTTTATGCAAGATTCAGTCTTACATTTTGCAGTTGAGAAAAAAGGCTTAATTGAGTTGAGTATTTAGAACTCTGGATTCTAAAATATGAGTTTAATTAATTTACAAGTTCATAATGTAAAACTAAATAATTACTTATGCATGGAGAGGTAGTAAATACTATTTATCAATTTCTTTATTATTACTATTATTACTATTATTACTATTATCATTATCATTATTATTATTATTATTATTATTATTATTATTATTATTATTATTTTGATAACTAAGTAGTATCCTAGTTTTGCTGGACCGATTCACTCAGGCCCTTGGTGGATCAAGTGAGAGGCACCCCTAGTGGCCAACATGGGGATTAAACTCTTTATAAATGTTATTTATAATGTCTAGGCATTGTTTTAGTTATAGCGTAGGCATTGCCTTGCCTAGATGGGGGAAATCGCCTCAATATTGTTTTTACTCCTTGAAGACATTGGTTTTTAGCTGTTAAATGGCCATCAAATTTTTTAGAAACCAATAACCCTTAAACTATGACTGATTGATGAAATCTCATTAATATATACCAAGCTAGTAATTAACAATCGTCCTAACATGTATTCCCATCTTGCATATGGAAAGCCATAGAAAGAGAAGACACAAATGGCAATGTTTCTAATGGAGAACATTCACATGCTGATAATAAGACTTGAACTCTAGACTTTATAAAACTAGGGCTGTAATACTACGTTTACAAAACCACTTGAATTTAGAAGTTATTATTAGGTGGAGGCTCAAACAATACATATCAAGCCGCTATGAACAAAAATATTTCTAACAAAATAGTTTTGTGCTTTTATGATGTAATTTTTAATGAATTTTGAATGGCATGATCTGAGTAAAATTTGTATCTTGGGCTTCGAGGGATCTTAAGCTTGTGTTGTCATCATTTTAGGTTCAAGCTTTCTGTATTTAAAAACAAAAAGTTAGAAAAGGTTAGAGGGTATAGATTGATGCAACAAAGCTTTTGCGGAAAAGAATAGGTAAACCTGTTTCTTAGAGAACATATAAAAGCTGTTTTTGAGTTTTTCTTTGGTTGATTTATGGCAAAGAAGAGAGGATGGGACCCATAATATATGATTTATGTGAAGTCTTCAACAAACAAACAAGTTTTTCCTTGCTTTTTCAATTTTGAAAATTTAAATGATGCTCAAGATAATTTTAGAAACAAGAAATTTATCCAAAAAAAAAAAGAGAAGATTATATCTCACTATTTTGAAAACTGTTTCTAAATTACATGCCAAATGCACCTAAGTTTTCTTAAGGAGTGCTTTTGACTGTAAGATGCTAGGGTTAAGTGTGGGCCATTATTATATATTAGTGGTGTAAGCCGACAATTTCCTTTACCATTTCTCTTCTTCTTCTCCAGCAACTACTACGATCAGTCCCATCTTGTCTTCTTCTTCTTCCTATTCCCTTCCATTTCCTCTTTTTTCTTCCTAATCCAGTCAATTTCATCACAGGCCAACAATATCTCTGTTGGCAAAGCCAAAAAAAATGCAAAATTATTTTGACAGGCGCGATGGTTATTTCTTCATTTGCCTTTTTCTTTGGAGAGTCAGAAAGCCGTGTTTTTGTTTTCTCAAAAATTTATTTCTTTTTGACTTTCTGATGGGAAAGACATTCGGAGCTGGTGTTTGGGGACTTATCATTTGAAAATAATGGTACTGTCATATCCTTTTGCAACTTCTCTTGAAAAAAAAAAAGCTTTAAGTGCATGAAATCCAGAAAGAAAGGTTTTATCAGATTTGGATTTGTTATCACACAATTTCCTTCCTTTTTGTTTCTCCTTTAAAATCCCAATTTATTATTTTTTTTATGAGGGTTCTGATTGTGAGCTTGAGTTTTTGTTTCTTTCTTTCTCCTTTTTGTGCTTTTGATTTATGCTAGAATAAATCCTATAGTATACTGGAGGAGGCTGCACAACTCCATAACAGAATAGCTTCATTATTGCAACAATTGCACCTATATTTGGAGCTGGTGTTTTTGGACCTATGATTTGAAAGTATTAGTCCTGTTTTGTCCTTTGCAACTTCTCTTGAAAAAGAAAAGGCTTTAAGTGCATGAGATCTATAGACAAAGCTTTTGTCATATTCAGATTTGTTTCCTCGCAATCTCCTTTGAAATCTATATTTATTTATTTATTGTGAGCATTCTATTTGTGAGCGTGAATTCTTTTCTTTGTCTTTCTTTCTTTCTTTCTTCTTCTTCTTTTTTCTTTTTTTTTTTTTTGGCTTTTGTTGATCCTAGCATTAGTCGTACAGTATGCGGGAGGTTGCACAACTTTGATAACCATTCTCATTTGTGCCTTTCATTGACTCTCTTTCATCCCTCGTATTTCTTGTTGTTTTGTAGAGAGAGAGGAAAAACTTACAGGACTTGAATGGCGTTTTTGTTTTTAATGTTGCGGAGAGAGAATCGCTTGACAGGCCAACAGCTAGGCTTATAAAAGAGTTTGATTGCATTGAGGGTGAGCTATTTAGTGGCATTATCTTTAATTTATTTGATGCATGTGGCACTTCCATGGGAAGTTTGGTCATCTTGCGATGTTCCTAAAGATTAAAAATATCTGCGAGACAAAGTTTAGTCTCTTATGCAATGTAGTAAACATAAAATAATTACTTAAAAAACAAAGTATGATTTACAATGTTATGTAGAGGGGAACATGCAATTTGGAACTTGTGCAAACAACCTGGAAATATGTTGTATCTATTTGTCATTAGCAATTTTTACTTGCATGGTGTGCATCAACATTTTGAGATTCTAGCTTACTAGATTTTATGGTTCAATGTACTTTAAAGTTTAAATATATAATTGCAGTATCTCACGTAATTGAGCATCTTGAAAGAACTATTTATCTTTCTTACATCTGAATAAAAGTTCATCACACTTTTCAAAGATGCCAATTTTTTACAAAGTTTACTTCATTGAATTGAACTTCTCTAAATAACTCAACGGTTAGGTGACAGAAATTTATCACAAAGTAGAGGTTTTGATCCTTGCATGGTAGTCATGTCACAAGCTATCGATATATATCAACAAGGAGATAATCCACTTCCTCTAGTGTGCCCTTTTATGTGTCAAATCTATATTTGTTTTATCATTTTTTTTCCAAAGAAATAATGTGATGTATGCTAATGTGTATTTGTAAAAAGAATAAGTATCTTTGTACATAATGCACCATTCCTATGGCCTATATCAGTTCAAAATTAGCCCATCCTCTCAATTAATGGGAGATTGTGTATCCAAAGGACAACGAGCTATTTTTAACCAAAAAGATGCCAAAGCTCGGGATCTCTCCCACACGATACCCACATAAGAGCAAAACAACCGTTACTAAAACTTCTCTGTAAAAATCTGCCAACTTGAAGAAGTCTAAAGAAGTTTTGTAGAGATGTTAGAATATGCACAAGTACTACTAGAAATGAGGAAAACAAACTGAAAATAGATACTTTTGATATATAAAAGTATAAATATAATTAGCTGAAACATGTAGAAACATTAACAATATTTAACAAACATCACAAATTATACACACACACACACACGACACATTTTATTCCTCTATTAGATATATAAAATAATGTATAATGTTAATCTCTAAAATAAGTTAACATGTATAAACATACTATATGTATGCATTACACTAACACATTTATCATATATGTATATTGACATACATTCTAAAATATAATATTTTGTAATAATTGAACTTTATGTTTAACAAACTCTGAATTTTCGTCACGAATATCTCACTCAATCTCTATTCTCTATTTATGTTTATGAATAAATGGATCAATTTATTATTTTTTTGGGGAGCATGAATTTTTTTTTTTTTTTGGTTGTTTGTATATATTTTCATCAGCTTTTTGTATTATCCAGTTCAAAATCGTGCTCTTTTTCCAAACTTAGCCAAAGTTGTTTTTTAAATAATTTCTTAGGGTTTGTTTGGTACATAGGATAGGATTGGATTAGTTTTAGATAATAGGATGAAATAGGAGTAGATTTGATATAAGAGAATTAAAAATAAAGTAACGTAATGTTTGGTGCATTACAAGATAACTATAAAATAAAAATAAATTAAAAAGAAAAAATAAGAATTAAAAAAGAAGAAGAAAAACAAGATAAAAATAAAAAATAAAAAAATAATTTTTGGTGAGATTGAGTAATCTCACTATTTTTGGTACAACACATGATAATTATAAAGTAAAAATAAATATAAAATGAAAAAAGAATTAAAATAAAAAAGAGAAACAAAAGTAAAAAAAAAAAAAATTAGTGGGATTTGAGTAATGCTACCATTTTTGGCAGGATTGAGTAATCCAAGGAGAATAGGATATGAAAGTAGGTCCAGGATAAATTTTATGTTATGTTATTGCTACTAAACATTGGATATGATTAACATTTAACCCATCCTATCGTAGCCTATGTGCCAAACAACCCCTTAAAATTTTCACCAATTTTTGATATATCTTCTTCTTACATTGTAACTTGGGTTTGATTGGCTAAATACCAAAATAATTCAGCTAATTTTGGTGAATTCTCCTACTTTGCAAACCATGGTCCTTTCTCTTCACATGACATGCAACTGAGATAAGTTAGTGATGGCTTCAATCGTTGAATTGAATTTTTGGAGCCTCAAAACTTCTCCTACTATAGGTTTTCATATTCTTTTTTTTTTTTTTTTTAAATACATGTTTTGTGTGCATTGTATCTGAGCTTACTTGACTGTTAAATGCTCCTGCTTTACAATATTTTCTAAAAGTAATGTGGGTTGTGCGCTTGATTAACTTGCCAAAGGAAAACAAAAAAAAGGTTCTCTTTAATAAAAGCTTACTTCTTGGGTTTTATGTGTACATCGTTTTTGATCGTTAGATTGATATTCATTTGACAGAAACATTTATGAAAAGTATAGGGAGTACCCATGGGGTTGTTGCTGGTTCTCGGGATAATTCTCTTTATAATGCTCTTTGGGTTGCTCAAGCTCTTCTCCGCAAAGGGTGACATACTTTCTACGTCTTCTCCTCCTAAAATATTATTTTGGGTTTTAATTAGTGATACAATTGATTTTTCCAGATCAGCAAAAACTGTAGATAAACGTATACTTCTGTTCACAAATGAGGATAATCCTTTTGGAAGTATTACAGGAGCAACAAAGTCAGATATGATTAGGACTACATTACAACGGGCTAAAGTACTGTTCAAATGATAAGTTGCATGTGTTTTTGACCTCATTTCTCATAAAATAGCTTTTTTAATTTTTGGAGCATGTCAAATTATCACCTGTGCTTTTGTTCGTAGGATGCACAAGAGCTTGGCATCTCAATTGAACTTCTCCCATTGAGTAGGCCTGATGAGGAATTCAACTTGTCCATCTTTTATGCTGTATGTATGTTTGTGTCCTCTTTATGTATGTTTAAGAATTTTGGGTAGCCTTTTTGGTGTTAAGATACATTCTTAGTAGGACTAGGTTGAGAAAAGTTTCTTCATTTCAGGATTTACTTGGGTTGGATGGTGAGGATATTGCTCATTATATTCCTACGGCAGGAGAAAAGTAAGTCGTTTGGTGTAAGTTTATTTATTTTATTTGGATACTATAGATTACAAGAGGAACAAAGGACTTACTTTAGTTGCAATAGATCTTTTTGGGAAAAATTTATGGTTATTGGTTGCTAGTAGGTTGATTTCATTTGATAGTCTTCTGCCAATGCTTTCTCTGATGGTTACAAATAAAATCACTTACACAACAACCTAAAAGCATGGTTATAATGGTAGTTTTGCATAAAATTTTAAGTTCAAAAAAGATTTTAAAATTTAGTACATGTTTTTATATTTAGTACAAGCTATAAATGACAATTTCTTAGAATTTTCTTTATAAAATATTTCATTTGCAATTCCACTTATTGATACACTATCCCATTGATTGATTGTCAATCTCAACTTTAGTACAAGTTATCAATGACAATTTCTAAGAATTTTCTTTATAAAATTTTTCATTTGCAATTCAACTTATTGATACGCTATCCCATTGATTGATTGTCAATCTCATTGATTGATTTGCAGTCCCATTGATTGACTACAATCCAATAGATTGATTCTATTCTCTGCGAGACTTCTACTCAAACTGGTGGATAAAGGTTTACCATTCCACTAGCTTGGACAAACTTATTTTAAATACGGAATGTCTAACCCTTTAGTGAGCATATGGACAAGCTGATTGTTGGTAGACACATAGGAAGTACAAATCCTCAGCAAGTTTCTCCTTAATGAAATGTTGATCACTCTCCACATGCTTGGTTCGTTCATGTTAAACTGGGTTATGACCTTGTAGTCGATATTAATGGAAAACTTAATTTCACAATAGAGTTGCATGGGCCTTTGTGATTTTATCTTCATTAAAATTATTTGCGATCGCATTATCTCACAAAGTTTTTATGCTATCGCTTACTTTGCCATACCATGGAGTTTTTGCCAAGAAACACACAAAAACCCTTATTGATCTTCTGTCAACTGTTGAACTTACATAGTCTTCATCTGTATGTTCTTAAAGAAGCACTTATTTGTTTTGTTGAAGATATCTAGTCCTACAGTCCCTTGAGGAGTGTCTTTACGGATGTGCATGAATTGACTTGCAACACTCATTGCATATACAACATGTGCTCTTGTGTGAGAAAGATAGATGACTATTCTTACAAGCCTTTGATACATCACTTTATCCATAGTATGTGCATGTTTTGCTTTTCCAAGCTTGTAATTTGGATCGACATTTGTGGTTACTGGCTTGCCAGTTGATTTCCCTGTTCCTTTCTTAAAGTCTATGATGTACTTTTATTTAGAAATAAAGTTTTCCAGTTGGGAGTGTGCCACTTCAATTCCTAAAAAGTACTTCAATTTTCCTATGTCCTTGATCTTGAATTCTTGAGCCATACATTGTTTCATATTCTTTTTCTCTTGCTTAACATTTTTTGTTACGATGATATCATTTACATACGCCAAAAAAGTTGTAACTCTCCCTTTAGCTGAATGTTTAATGAATAAAGTATGATTGCCTTGGCTCTATTTATATCTCATGTCTTTCATTACTGTAGCGAAGTGACCAAACCGTGCTCTTGAGATTGTTTACGCCCATATAAGGGCTTTTTTAATTTGCATACTTTACTAGTGGTCAGGTTATTCTAGAATCCAGAAGAGACTTCCATATAGATCTCTTCTTTCAGGTTCATTGAAGGACATTTTTTCATCAAATTGTTGTACTTGTCAATCATAGTTGGTGACCAAAGTGAGTGCACATGACCAATGTTCATTTTGGTAACTGATGCACATGTTTTCAATACTCCACACCATATATTTGTGTATGCACTTTCTCTACCATATCAGAGCATAGTTTAATGACCTTGGAGCCAAGAATCGTATAAACCATATATTAAACAAGACTAGTCTAGAAATGCAAATATAAATCTCAAGGAGTAAATCAGCAAGTAATGAAAGCTTTAAGCACGTGATGTCAAGAAGGATATGAGTTCTAGCTTAATAGCATGGACATAAATAAGTTGTGTTCCTCTAAATTACTTGGGATGTAAATCTCATCTTCTAATATGAGATTCATGTTGTTTTCCCGACAATTGTGTATGGGTGAAGATCACAAGTGATTAGGTGTAGAGGAGTCACTAATTAGGATGAAGGGGTAGCGAATGTTAAAAAGATAAGGGAACTTGAGGAGATAATCCCCTCAAAGTCAATAGATGCAACTGTGGAGCCAACAACTACAAACATATGGTGAACGTATGCAAGAGGTCTTGGCATACATTAGGTCTTAGGGGCAACAATCTCATACAACTACCCCTATGTCCAAAGGACCATTAGCACTAGCATCACATAGAATCGAAGTAGGAGTTGAGCCTACTAATGTTCATAATTTGGCACCGATGCAACCTACTTTAGTTTGGGTGAATGAAGCTAAAGTTAGAGCTATACTATTGTTTGACCAATTCCAAAAACATAGTCCTCCATCTTTTTTTGGTACATTAAATTTGGTTGATGTTGAAAATTGGATTCATGAGATGGAAATAATACATAGAACTTTGAGGTTAAATGAGGAGCTAAGGTGACATTATCTGTTGACAAGCTAATTGGGAAGGCTTTGTGTTGGTGCTAAGGAGTTTTACGTCTCGAGGGTAAAATCAAGACATGGACATAATTCAAGTTAGTGTTTTACAAGCATTACTTTCCTAATGTTGAGGTTGAACCTCAAAGCACAAACTTTTTTATTGAACTCAAGCAAGGAAACATGATTGTTAGAGAATATGAGAAATTTTTTTTAAGCTAGCAGTATTTTGTCTAGAACTGGTTGACACAGAGGAAAAGAAGAAAAAAAATGGTTCAGTAGGGGACTGAGACATGACATATAGAAAGGTGTTGACTACTTTGAGATTGACATTCTATGGTGAATCAGTGAATAAGACTCAAGATTTTGAACTTGTTGAGCAACTAGATGTACCAGTGGCTACCACACACGTTATTGTGGCTCAACAAACCATATCACAAAATAATAATTGCCCAAAGTATTGGAAACAAAAGAATAAGTTGGGTGACTAATCAATGATTGACAGAAAGGCTAAATTTGAGACAGTACAAAGTGGGGTAGACTTTTATAGAGGTGTTGATGGATTAGTCGGGACTACCACATAATGTTTACATTCAACACCACAACATTCTCATATATCAGTTAATAGGTTTCCTACGCAACAAAATCAACAAAAGTCTAAAGGTTGAAAGAAAGGATTGTGGACTCAAAGCTTAAGGGCTAAATTCAATGAATCACGAGCTGGTAGCACAACAAGATTCTTTTACACGTTATTGATATGGTCAGCCAGGGCATAAGAAAAATGGCTGTCCATATGCTCTCCCAAAACTTGTTGGTCCCAACAATGATGATGTTCCACCTTAGGTTAAAAAGATAGCTCGTGTTGTCACCATCCCAGATCCTACGCAGCAAAAAAAAATCTAATTGAATTTATGATTGATATTTGTCATTGTTTTTATATTTGGAGGGGAAATATAACTGAGATAGATTGGGCCAAGGTTGATCAATGTATTGACTTGGGTTAGGACGATTGGATCAAGATCCCTCAGTATAGCAAGCCCAACAAGGATTGTGAAAAAAGCTCGGGACGAATTGCGAAGGTGGACAGGCCCATCAGAATGTCTCAAGAAAAGAAGCATGAGATAAGGAGATCCTCTCAAGATATGGGCTAAAAGAGAGAACAAACCGTGGACCGGGTAAACCTTAAAGTTTATAAACGAATGGGCAAGGCTAGCAAAAGAAATAGAGTAGGGATCATGGCTCATTAGGACGCCCAGGTGGATACCACCTAATAGGACTTTGACATAGGCTCGGACTACTATGACTACATAGATCAAACAGAATCAGAGCGGGTACTTGACACCCAAAACATAGACGATGATCTTGAGGAGATGGCCATCGGAACGACGAGCGGACTAGACCAATAGAACGATGAAGAATCCAATTAGGTATGTGCCCAACGTTATTCTTATCCTTTACCTTAATCTTCTAGTGGAGTAGAGAGTTCTGGGTCAAGTTTTATCTTTCCCACTCTACGTGCTAAGCGAGGTCGAAAGAAGTTATGGCAGAAGTTCTCACAGAGTTAGCAGAGCAATTTTTGAAGGGGGGAAGATCAAATGATGAATCAAAGTGGCTACAACTAGGCGAGGAAGAACACTCAGGAAATGGAGTTCAAGCGAGTTTGGGACTTTTTGCTCTTGATCAATTCCCAATTGATTGCAGTGCAATAAGTTTCCGTCAGGATGCAAAGGGATCAGTTGTCTTAATGAAGATCTTGAGTTGGAACATTCAAGGTTGGGTTTCTAAGACCAAGAGAAGTCTCATCAAGAAAACCATAGCAGCTGCTAGGGCGGACCTGATAGTCGTCCAAGAAACCAAAAAGTCCGCGGTCGCCTGGATTTGATAGGAGATTTGTGGAAAAGGAGATTTGTGGACTGTGCAACAATTTCGGCGGTTGGGTTAGCTGGGGGAATTCTTATGTTATGGGACGTTATAAAAATTATGGTGCAAGAAAAGTGGGAAGGGGGTGCATTCTTTGACAATAAAAATTAATGGCAATGAAGATACAAAATGTCGGTATACAATAGTCTATGGCTCGTGCGATAAAGAGGGTCGTGAGGAGTGCTTGATTGAATTGGCGGCTCTTTCGTCAAGCATTCAAGGTCCCTGGTGCATAGGAGGCGATTTTAAAATGGTCTGCCACGTGGAAGAAAAAAACAACCTGTAGCCAAACCTCCAAAACTATGCACATGTTTGATGGCTGAATTCATGAGATGAACTTATAGGAATCAGAGCCCAAAAGTTGCCCCACAACTTGAGTAACAGTCGTAATAGGCCAGCCATGTCCAAGTTAGACAGATTCCTATGCAACAATGAATGAGGAGATAAATTTAGGCATGAGCTTGCAATGAATAACTTCCGATCATTGGCCAATTCTATTGGATACAGAGGAAGTTAAATTGGGGCCTACTCCTTTTCGATTCAAAAACGCTTGGTTGCAACAACCAAAGTTCAAAGAGCTGGCGCAACAAGAATGGGAGGCAGATCAAAGCAGAGGGTGAGAAGGATACAGGTAGCAGAAGACGAGTCTAGGAAAATGGATCTAATGGAGTTTCGAAGGCAGCTTGATAAGAAGGTGGAAATAGAAGATCTCCCTGACCTTTTTGATGAAAGGAAGAAGGTGTCAGGGAAATTTATTTGTTGGAATGTAGACAGGATAGGAAGAGCAGGCAGTGAGCCAAGACGAAGTGGGTAAAGGAAGGGGATGTAATTCAAAAAGTTTTCACGGAATTCTCTCTTTGAGGAAGTCCAGAAACATGATCTCAAAATTACAAGATAGATTGGGACATCTTTTGGAAGATGACACCAACATAGAAATCTAATTTTCGATTATTTTGACAACCTATTTAAGGAGAAATCTAACCTCAAGTGGGGAATTGATGGAGTGTAGTGGCAAGGTATTACAACAGAAGACAACCAATGGCTGGAGAGAATTCAAAGAAGAAGAAATAAAAGAGACGGTGTTTAGTTGTGATGGAGGAAAGATCCCTGGTCTGGTTGACTTTACTATGACTTTCTTTCAACATGCCTCGGACGTTGTTAAAAAGGATATCATAGCCTGTTTGAAGGAACTTCACAAGGAAGCCATTATAAATAGGAAGGTGAACGAGACATATACCTGTCTTCTTCCCAAGAAGTACAACTCAATGGGGGTTGAGGACTTTTGACCTATAAGTCTCACAACAAGTATATATAAGATCATAGCCAGAACCTTAGCCAACAAACTGAGAGTAGTTCTTCCTAGCACAATTAGTGAACATCAAATTGCTTTCGTAAAAGATCGACAGATAACAGACACCATCTTGATTGCTAACGAAGTAGTGGAGGACCGTAGGACTAGAGGCAAAGAGGGGTTGTTATTGAAAGTTGATTTTCCAAAAGCCTATGATTCTATTTGGTGGAGCTACCTAGATTTCATGCTACAGCCAAAAGCCTTTGGGGAGCAATGGAAAAAAATAGATAAAAGCTTACTTGCAAACAATAAATTACTTGGTTTTCATCAATGGAAGAACCAAAGGGAAGTTTGATGCTCATAGAGGATTGCGACGAGGAGATTCACTCTCCCCATTTCTGTACACAATATTAGCAGATTCTTTGTCCAGAATTCTTGCACAAGCAGTAGAGGCAGGGAGTTGGAGGGTATGTTGGTAGGCAAAGATAAATTTTAACTCACTCATCTTTTATTTGCAGATGACTACTTGATATTTATGTAGAACCAGAAGGAGGAAATAGAGGTGGTTATGGAATCTCTCAATGCATTATGCTTTCTGGCAGGGTTGGACATAAATAGGAAGAAGAGTCAGCTTCCGGGCATAAATATGGAGGAAGGAATGGCGAACAGTTTGGTTACAGGCTTAAAGATCTCGTCTGGAAAATGGCCGATGCAATATTTGGGATTGCCATTAGGAGGAAATTCGAATAGAACTGGATTTTGGGATCCAATGGTTCAAACCATCAAAAGAAGAATAGCTAGGTAGAAAAAGAGTTATCTTTCAAGAGGAGGTAGATAAAAACAACATTGCAGCATATTTTATGTCTATTTTTTGAATGCCAAAGAAGGTGGCTGCTCTAATTGAGAAAATTATGAGAGACTTTCTGTGGCAATATAAAGAGGATCATGGAGGTCACAACTTGGTGAAATGGGATCACGTATGCAAAGACATAAATTGTGGAGGCTTGGGCATAGGTGGTTTGGCAAGGAGAAATATTATCCTAAGGGCAAATGGCTGTGGCGTATGTAGGAGAAGCTTGGGACAATTGTGGGGCAAAGTTAGTAAAGAGCATACATAGGGCTAAGGTTCACGACAAGGAAGCTGGCTTAAAGAGAAGCAACAGTCATTGTTCTCCATGGAAGGATATCTACAATATTTACAAGAGTTTCAGACCACGTGCAATGTAGAAGGTTGGAAGAGGGGATAAGGTGAATTCCTTGGGGAAGGGAGGGCGGGGGGGAGGACACTTGGTGCGCTACATGGAGACTAAGAGATCAATCTCCTCTAGTGTATAGGCAGGCCACCAAACCTGATGCGTCGAATTCTGAATTTTTAACTTGTATCATGGAGAGAGACATAGTGCATTGGGGATGTAATTTGCATCTTTACAGCAGTGTAGGAGAAGGATATTTGGTAAAATTGAGTGAATTATTTTTCACACTTCACAGCTTCCACTTAGGCGATACAAGTGAAGAAGATCGACCGCTGCAACGTGGGGAGGTCAATAATAGTTTCTCAGTTCGATCTTTCATGGCTAAACTAATCGCTGAACTGGTTTAACAATCAAACGTTCCCGCAAATTTCATTTGGAAGATGAAAGTCCCTACAAAAGTGCGCATCTTGGCTTGGTTGATTAGTAGTCGCAAGCTAAACACAATAAACAATCTCCAAAAATGTTTTCCTCAACATTGTTTGAATCCTTCAATCTGTATCATGTGCAAGAGTAGTTCGGAAACGATCCAGCATATCTTCGGGGTAGGGTAGTGCAGCGGGTTTGGAGTTGGTGGAATCAGAAGCATAGGTGCATAGTTTCGTCGCTTGCAGATAATTTGTTCTAAATTCCTTAAGTAGTCTCAGCCTCTGAGATCCAGCAGTATCAGAGATCTATTTTGTTCTCTGTTTGGTATTGCATTTGGGAGGAAAGAAATGCAAGACTCTTTTTTTTTTATAATACAAAAATAGATCGGAAACGCTTGCTTGGGAGAGATACAATATATTGTTTGCAACTTGGATCTCTATAACAAAACTGAGAAATGGTTGATTCTGTAACTGGGGAAATATCATTCGATCCCTGTGATTGGTTTTGTAATGGGTCGCATTGTCCATATATCTCGTTTGGCAGTGCATGTATTCTCTATCTTAATTAATTTAATTTATATCAAGCATGAGATATCCAAAAAATAACCTTTTGTAGTATATATGGACATTACAAATTTTTAGTGATGTCATTTAGTTTAACTAATGCAGTAGCAATATTCTAGACTTGATGTAGAGGGTGTTCATATCATATTTAAATAAATTCACAATTATCTTTATTGGTAAAAACTTAATGCTTTTTTAGTTTTAGACATGAAATCTTGAACGGGGATACGACCGAAGATCGTGTCGACGAACAAAATGAAGAATGAACTGATGAACGAAACGACAACCAAGACGGATAATGGAACAAGGATTGAATCAAAGAACGGAACGGCGAAGTAGAATCCTTGAACACTGTAACAGAATCTAGACAAACGGAGGTCAGAGGAACAAGTATGTGGACCAGCACCAGCACAGAAAAAGGCACACACGGACAGGAACAGGAGCAGGGAAGATAACGAAGGATGGGTGTCGAAGGATTAGAAATGAAAGTTGAGGACATGAATACATGTTCAAATAGGCGGGCAAGATTGATCAACACGTGGGCGGAAGAACATGGAGGAATATTCTCACAAATGATCAAACTGTGACAGACGATGAAGGATGGAAGATGGTCAAAAGGAGGAATAGGAAAAGCGCTAAAGGCCAAAACCATGGGAAACCGGTGGATGTGGTTACCGGTTACCAAAACAGGAAAAAGCGAGTAAATGTTAAGGTGGTTGGTCTAGATAGTAAATGCCAGGTGAAGAAAGCGGGAAATGGGGAACAAAAATATATATCATTCCCAACAAGTTTTACATACTTCTCATTTTGTTACACTGAAGATGCTCAAGAAGTTGTCATACAGGAGGTCACACAAAACGGTACCTGTCATATCACTGTGTCAAAGGTAGATATCACCTGGCTGAAAAACAAGGTGGAGCAAACGTTGATAGTCAACGACAATCGGGGCATTCTTGGGGTTCTGCGGGGAATTGGGTTTAGCTTAGTTATGGAGGTCCTTGTCAATGAGAGGGGAAGATTTGTCAAATTCACCAAGATGATCAAAGGCAAGCATGAGAAGAGTATTGTAATCCTGGAGGAAACCACAAAGGAAGCTTGGTGGAACCTTTGGAGGGCGCTGGATACAGTTGTGCAGGAATCAGCAACAAGACACACAAAACACACAACAAAAGAGCAAAAACAACATACAAGCCAACGAGAGACGATAAGCATAAGGAAAGAGGTGAGCAGAAACACAACAGTATGGCGAAGAGAAAAAGAAGGCAAACAACAACTACGAAGAAATACCACAACTGGTGTTTGAGGACAAAGGAAGGGAGATGAAAGGAAAAGGGATAAGGAGGAGAAGAAGTTTCTAATCATTAGAACTTCGGATGAAATACCATGGAAAGTGGTCGAATGATTAGTTCGGCAACTTTTGAAGCGAGAAATATACATTTGAAGATTGGACGTTGCAAGAGGATTGATCTATTGCACCGATGAAGTAGACATCAAAACCCTTCAAGTAGGTAAATATCAGACCCTCGTAGGTAGCTTCTACATTGAGGAATGGTATGACGAGTGGGGCAACACAGTAGTGAAAGTTGCTAGTAGGAATAGCTGGATGAGAGTCGAAGGCATTCGACCGAAAAACTGGAATATCTACACCTTCAATAAAATAGGGGAAGCTTGTGGGGGCTTACTCGACATTGCTCATATCGCCAGTTCAAATAAATCACTGGAGATGGTGTTCTTGCTCCTACGGGGACATGTTTTTGGATTCTTGCTAAAAGAATTTGATATTTAAGACGACAGTAGAGTGCAAGAATTGAGATTGGTAGAGCTAGAAAGAAATTGGGCCATGGAAGTGAAGGAAATTCGCAAACAAATCTTGGAGAAGTTCACCAATGACCACTGTGAGGGGTTGCTGAACCCCAGAAAGAGGAACTCAGGCGACCAGGGAAGCTCGACCATCGAAATTTCGAGTAGTGACAACGATGACACGTCAAGCGATGAAGATGAGAATGACAAGACGAAGGAAGGATGAAGTTCAGGAGACAGATCAGAGAGAACGCTTAGACATAGCAATGACGGTAGGCGAACGACCACTAACAAGCAGGCATGTGGCAGTAAGGAACTTGCTAAGTCAAAAGCTTCCAAGACTGACCTAGAACGATTCGTGACAAAATCAGGCTGAGAATAGGGGCCAAAGGGATTGGACTGAAATTCTAGCCCAAGCAAGACTGAGCACTCATGCAAGGAGCAACCCAGATCATCATGAGCACTTTACAGGACCTCCAAAAATAAGGGGTGGGCTCGAAAAAGAATATTTGAAAATGGAAAGTGAGCAACAGAATGATATGGGCCCAGCAACACAGGTAGCCCTCAGCCGACCCACCTTAAAAGTTTACCAACAAGTAAGGAAAGGAGAAGATCGAAATAGATTGGGTGCTCGGGCCTATTGGGCAGACCAGGAGGGGATGGAGTCCGAATCCGACTTTGATACGGACTCTGATTTCCAGGACTACTTGCTTTAGTTCGAGACGGAGAAGGTTTTAGAAACGAAGAGCACCGCCACGAACTTTTCCAAGGCAGAAGGGAGATCGATGAGAGGGACAGACCATAGACAAGTAGGAGGACACCTTCAGGTACAGACTACTAACTATGCCTTCTCTTCCCCTAATTATTCTTCTGGAAGGCCAGAGGACTCCGGTCACTGCTGTATACCTCCCACCCCAAGGATCAGTCAACGACAGAAATCAATAGTAGTCACACTGAGAAACATTCCTGAGGGGGAGGTGAGAATGATGAGTAAACGTAATGACAATGCTTTACAACATTGTCACCAAAGAGAAGAATGCGAACGCGTGCAAGATTTTTTGGAATCAATCGACGCTCAATTAATCGCAGTGTAATAAGAGTTGTTGCGCTTTCGGGGACTATTTTTTAGTGAAGATCTTCAGCTGGAACATTCGTGGATGTGAACACGTAAGAAAAGGGTAATTAAGAAAACTACCTCTGTCGCAAAAGTCGATTTGATTTCTCTACAGGAGACGAAGAAATTTGTGCTGGACATTGGCTTAATTGTGGAATTGTGGAAGCACAGGTTGTGGATGGGGCTCATATTCTGGCAATGGGAGCTTCGGGTGGTGTCTTGCTAATGTGGGACGTATGTACTTTAGAGGTTGTCGAGAAATGGAAAGGCTCTTTTTCTCTAACCATTAAAATAATAGGGGCTGATGGAGGTCTGTGGTGGTTCATAGCCGTCTATGGCCCTTGTGGTAAGGTTGGCAGAGAGGACTGTTTAACTGAGCTGGCTGCAATCTCGCCAATATTCTGGGTCCCTGGTGTATTGGAGGGGACTTTAACATGGTCAGAAGCATGGCAGAAAAGAAAAATTGTAATTACAACTCTGGATCCATGTGAATGTTTGATGATTGGATCCAGGATATGCACCTATAGGAATCGAAGCTTAAGAACATGCTCTACACTTGGAGCAATAAGCAACTTACCTCAACCATGTCCAAGCTTGACAGATTCTTGTGTATCAAACAATGGAGAGAAAAATTCAGATATCAACGGGTGTTGGGTGTACAATGACTAACATCAGATCATTGGTCAATTCTGCTAGATATCAAGGAAGTAAAATGGGGCATTGCCCCTGTTCGGTTAAAAAAATGAGTGGCTCCAACAACATAAACTTAAGGATATGATGCAGCGGGAGTGGCTAACAGATCAAAGCCAAGGCTGGGAAAGATGCAAAATCATGTTGAAACTCCAAAATCTTAAACACCACCTAAAAAACTGGACCAGAAGCCATATGGCCGACAAAGCTGCTAGGAAATCAATGTTAATGGAAGATCTCACATACTTGGATAGGAAGATTGAAAAGGAGGATAGGCTTGGCCTATGAGAAGAAAGGAAGAAGCCACTAGGTGAGAATCCGCAGCTAGAATGCGAGCAGGAGAGGAATCAAGGCAGAAAGCTAAGATGAAATGGGCAAAAGAAGGAGATGTAAATACCAAATACTTTCATAGGGTGCTATTCCTTTGGAAATCCAGAGCAACAATCACAAAGTTGGAAGATTTAGATGGCAATTTGATCGAGTCGAATGAAATCCAAAAAATGATAATGGGACACTTTGAAAGGCTATTCACGGAAACATAACACAAAAAATGGGGGATTTGATTTGCAGTGGCAACACATATCTAAAGAGGATAATAGATGGCTTGAAAGAGAATTTGCAGAAGATGAAATAAGGAAGTTGTGTTCAGTTGCGATGGAGATAAGGCTCCCTTCTTGGATCGCTTCACCATGGCTTTCTTTCAACATAATTGGGAAACAGTTAAACATGACATTTTCAATTGCCTGAAAGAATTCCACAAAGAGGCTATTGTGAACCGGAAGGTAAATGAGATACATATGCCTCATTCCGAAGAAAATAAACTCCATGCGTGTGGAGGATTATAGACCACTCAGTCTCACAACAAGCCTAAAATTGTCGCAAAAACTTTGGCTAACGGGCTATGGACTGTCCTTCCTAAGGCAGTGAGCGAGTTTCAAATGGCTTTTGTGAAGGACCGAAAAATTATAGATGCTATTCTGATAGCAAACAATGTAGTTGAAGATTACATGGTCAATAGGAAGAAAGGCTTTCTACTGAAAGTCGATTTGGCTAAAGCTTACGATTCAGTCAAATGAAGCTTCTTGGATTTTGTAATGAAACAAAAAGGGTTTGGAGATCATTGGCGAGGATAGACGTAGACTTGCCTTACGTTAGTCAATTACTTCGTTTTCATCAATGGAAGGCCTAGATGTAAATTTAATGGTTCTAGAGGACTAAAATAGGGCGATCCTCTCTTCCCTTTCCTCTTCACTATTGTGTTTGACACCCTTACTAGAATTCTTGATAAAGCCAGAGAAGTAGGTAAGCTAAAAGGAATGTCTATTGGGAAAGACAAAGTCCAGCTAACACATATCCTTTTTGCTGATGATTGTCTTCTATTCCTACCAAATCACAAAGAAGAATTTCAGGTGGTGATGAATGCTTTGAAAACTTTTAGTTTTCTGACACGTATGAAGATCCATGGAAATAAGAGCCAACTGCTAGGCATTAATCTAAGCACAGATAAGGTGACCAAAATGGCGAATGAGCTGCAAGTTTCATCAGGGATATGGCCAATGAACTACCTAGGAATGCCTCTTGGGGGCAATCCTCACAAGTTTGGTTTTTGGGAGCCAATTATGAAAACAATCAAGAATAGAACCATTGGGTGGAAGAGAAGTTATCTATCGAGAGGAGGAAAATTGTTGTTGTTGAAGTCGATGCTTGAAGCTATACCTACATACTTCATGTCGGTCTTTAGAATGCCCAAAAAGGTTGTTGGCTTGATTGAAAGGTAGATGCAAAATTTTCTGTGGAAGCAAGAGGATGCCTCAAGGAGCACGAATTTAGTTAACTGGCATCAGGTTTGTAAAGACATGCAGCAAGAAGGTTTGGGCATAGGGGGGTTGGCAAAGCGAAATATGGTGTTGAGGGAAAAATGGTTGTGGAGAATGATGGAACAACCAACGGCCCTGTGGGCTAAAGTGATCTGAAGCATCCACAGATCCAAGGCATTTGGGAGAGAAGCATGCTCAATAGGAGATGCAGTCACAAGGTTCCTTGGAAGGATATTTTCAGTTTATATTATAGATTTAGACCTCATATCGTATGGAAAATGGGTAAAGGGGACAATATAAGATTTTAGGAAGACATATGGTGTGGAAGAACGAAATTACAAGATACATACCCTAATATATACAGACTGACTGGAAGAAAAGAAGGGACTAGTAGCCTTCAAAACATGCACTCATATTGATGGAAATTTACAATGGGGATGGAAGATGCACCTAAATAACACTATTGGGGATAGGCATGTGGAAGAATTGGGCAACCTTCTCAACTCGTTGCACAGTTTTCAGCTTCAAGAATCTAATGAAGAAGACATTCCCAGATGGAGCCCAAAAAATAGTTTCCGCTTCTTTGTGAAATCATTCAGGAAGCTAATCTCAAACAAAAACTCAAGCCTGAGCAACATCCCAGCTGATTTATTTGGACGATTAAAGCCTCAATGAAAGCACGGATTTTAGTGTGCTAGTGAACTTAAACAAGCTCAAGACCCTAGACAACATGCAGAAATGTCATCCAAATCACTCTCTAAATTCTGGCCTGGCTAATTCTTCTAAAAAAACTAAATGTAGATGACATAATGCAAAACAAAATGCCTAATCACACTTTAAAGCCATCCATTTGCTGTTTGTGAAGGGAAAGCGAAGAAACCACAATACATATATTTGAGAGATG
>JAJIYU010004236.1:0-24859 GCA_030144865.1 Tinospora cordifolia | reverse complement strand
ATGCTATACTTGGCAAGGAAAAGTACTTAACTACCCTAAACATTAACCACCACTCCAACACCCTTTTTGTACCCATGCTTGTTATTTAAACCCCATTAATTCATTCCATCCATTTTTATCCTCTCTTTTTATTTATTCATTATTTTTTTCCAACTTAATTACATGCAGCACCTTTATTATATATACATCCATATATATCTTTTTACACCCAACTATATATATATTTAATTCAATAATTATATTTTCTTTTCAATTACTAATTTAATTTAAATTAGCTTATATACACAACATGTATTATTTATTATTATTATTATTATTTTACATGTGTGTAACTAACCCGAACACCCACACGTATTCTATACAAATACGTGTATTTGTACACGTTTACCGTTATTTAAATTAATTTACATGTTAAATTAAAATATGGAGTGTTATAGAACTTCTGCACAGACATAACACAGAATGTGGCCATGGAGATTGGAATTCTAAAAGTACTATGAACAGAGGTCCCCAAGGTGTGGACGTGCCAAAGACCAAAGTCCCAGAACCAAAGGCGTTCAGTGGAACTTGGAATGCTAAAGAACTAGAGAATTTCCTATGGGATGTGAAACAATATTTTACTACTGTTCATACCTTGGAGGAACAAAAAGTTGGCTTGACGACAATGTACTTGACGAGAAACACAAAGCTCTGGATGTGAACTAGAGTGGATGATTATTCTATAACGGGTCATCCCAAGATTGAGATGTAGGAGACCTTGAAGAAGTAACTGAAGGATCAGTTCCTCCCTACTAATGCAGCTTGGTTGGTTCGAGATGCCTTGAAGAAATTGAAGCAGAATAGCACAGTGAGGGAGTATGTCAAACAATTCTCCTCACTGATGCTAGATATCAAGAACATGTAAGAGGATGACAAATTCTTCAACTTCATGTCTGGGTTGTAGTTATGGGCTCAGGCAAAGTTGAGGATACAAGCAGTCAAGGATCTTCCTTCTACTCTTAGTGCGGCAGATGCATTAGTAGATTTCAAAGCTATGTCTTCATCGTCCAATTCTGATGTTGGGAAGGCTAAGTTCAAAGATAAAAAATTCTCCAAGGAAGGCAAGAAAAAAACATCAACCTTTTACACAAAGGAAGACAAGAAGGTGACGAAACATGAGGCAATATCTAGCAAGAACTCAAACCAGGGGTGTTTTATCTGTGATGGGCCTCGTCGAGCTCCTGACTTTCCCAAGAAGGAGAGTCTGGCAGCATTGGTGGCTGAGGAAAAAAACCCTACAGACCAAATGTGAGTCACTCCTCTAAAGTTGTTAATGCTTTCCAACAACAAGCAAAGACTTCAGACAACGAGTTGATGTATGTGGAGGTCATGATCAACCAAAGTTTTCCAATCTTAGCCATGATTTATAAGGGTGCCACGCATTCGTTTGTTGATGTCCCCCTAGTAGAAAGCCTCAGGTGAATTCTCTTTCAGAACCCGAGTTGAATAAAGGTGGTAAATTCAGAGATGAAACCTATCAAAGGTGTTGCGAAGGGAGTTGAAATCAAAATCTAGGAATGGTCAGGTACAACTAACTTCATTGTCGTCCCATTGGACGATTTTGATATTATTTGGGCAATGATTTCTTGCAGGCTCAGAACATTGTTGTGATGCCTTCGATGAAAGGATTATTCATCATGGATAGAACAAAACCTTCCTTTGTCCTCATTGAGAAAGGGGAAAGGAAACAGTCCCCAAAAGCCATATCTATGCTATCAACAATCCAAGTTAAAGATGGCTTACGAAAGGGTCATTTTACTTATGTGGCTACCATGCTAGAGGTCAAGGAAGGGAAAACCATGGAAGTTCCCAAACAATTTGTTGAAGTGCTGAGAGAATTCGAGGACATGATGCCCCCTGTGTTGCCAAAGAAGTTGCCTCCAAGGAGGAACATAGACCATGCTATCAAATTGGTGGATGGTGCTTGGACCCCTACACAAGCACCTCACCAGATGACACCTAAAGAACTCAAAGAACTATGAAAATAATTAACAGAGTTATTGGAGGCAGGCTACATTAACCTTCCAAGGCCCCATTTGGAGCACTTGTTCTGTTTCGGCGAAAACAAGATGAAATGTTGCGGATGTGCGTGGATTACAAATCCTGTAGAGCCTTGAACAAACTCACTGTGAAGAATAAGTATCAAATTCCACTCGTAGATTTGTTCGATCGGTTGGCCAAGGCTAGATTCTTCACAAAACTGGACTTGCGTTTAGGATACTACCAAGTTTGAATTGCTACTGGTGATGAACCAAAGACAACTATGGTTACGAGGCTTGGGTCATTTGAATACTTGATAATGCCTTTTGGCCTCACCAATGCACCTACGACCCTTTGCCATCTAATGAACAATGTGCTACATAACTTTATTGATAAGTTTGTGGTAGGTTATCTTGACGATATAGTGATTTTTAGCCAAACTCTTAAGGAACATGTGAAGCACATTAAGATGGTTTTGTCCAATCTAAGGGAGTTCGAACTCTAAGTGAAAAAGGAGAAATGTGAGTTTGCTCAAGAAACTGTCACATTCCTCGTGCACATGATCAATGGAGGGAAACTGAACATGGATCAAAAAAAGGTACATGCAATAACGAAATGGTCTACACCTTCTAAGGTACCTGAACTTCATTCTTTCCTTGGTTTAGCTAACTGTTATAGGAGATTTATTGTTGGCTACTCCAAATGGGTTGCTGTCATCACTGACTTGTTGAAGAAAGACAAGCCTTGGAATTAGACAGAAGCTTGCAACCAAGCGATGAAGGAGTTGAAGGAGGCCATCTCCTCTGAACCCATACTGAGACTCATAGACTTTGAATTTCCATTCAAGGTTCATACTGATGCCCTAGACCGAACCATTGGAGGTGTTATAGTTCAAGAAGGGCAGCCTGTTGCTTTTGAAAGCAAGAAGTTGAATAAAGCAGAGTAGCAGTACCCTATCCATGAAAAAGAATAGGTACGGTTAGACAGAAAGGGTGAATGCACATTTGTATGAATACTTGAGACATTTTGTAAATGCAAGCCAGTCAAATTAAGTAAAGCTGCTAACTACAGCCCAATTATGCTACAACTTGCACAAACACTCAAGTACAAGGATGAACCCATTTGAAGTTTCTACTGGACAACAACCCTTACTCCCCACGAAATTGCTAAAACAAAGAGCTTGGGGCGGAACCCAACAACATACATATTTGCAAGACACAAACAAGAGATGATAGAGGGAGCAAAAGATAGTCTCTCCAAGGCTATCAGAAGCATGAAAAAGTATGCAGATCGGCACCGAAGGGAACTCAGTTTCAATGTTGGGGACAAGGTATTGTTAAAGGTATCACCCCAAATTTAGAAACGGAAAAACAACAAAACAATTCATAGGAGCTTGCTCTTGAAATATGATGGGCCATTCGAAGTGATGAAGAAGGTGGATCAAGTAGCTTATAGGCTAAAGCTACCAGAACGCCTCAAGATCCACCCCACTTTTCATGTGAGTTTCTTGAAGCTGTACTATGAGGATTTGTTGAATTCAAACAGGCAAGTCTCGAAGCAAGCCGTGCCCACAATCAAGGTTCAATTAAAAAAAAAAGCTGAAGCCATACTTTACCAGAAGGTCATGGGTAAAAGCAAGAAAAATTGGAGGATTTACTATATGGTTCAAGGGAAAGGGTTACCAAAATCAAATGCGTCCTGGGAGAGGGACACTATCCTATGACAATTTGAGGACCTAATCAATCAGTACCTTAAGCAGTATTCATCAAGGACAATGAATGAGACTGGTGGGGGAGGATTGTTAGACCCTCGAACCTAGTTATCGGATGAAGGCTTAGCTTGGTTGGCCAAGGGCCAAGCATTCGTGCACCTCGGAGTAGGTTGCACACACAGTTGCCGGGTGAGCTATCGGTTGCTGGAAGTTTTGAATGTGCAAGAACATGGCAGAATGTGGAAAGGCACAAAGGGGTAGTTGGAACTGGTATCCATGTAATACTTCATAATTTTGTCAACAAAAAATTATTAATGAAATAAAATTCGTTGAGAAAAAAATTCTAAAATAATTAGAGGCAAATGAAATCTTAGTATCAAGATGATTTAACTAAGGATATGAGGTTAGTGGAATTATTAAATATTAATTAATTAATTTATTATTATGCAAGTAGTGGAACAATTATAGAATTTATTATCCAATATAAAGTAAGTAGAGTGAATTATATAATTATTTGTACCCCTTTGAAAATAAAAATATGAGATAAATACGTAGAAATGAAGAAATAAAAAAATTTAGAGAAATATAAATTATTAATTGTTGGCAATATTAAAGAAATAGAAAAAAAATATAAAATAAATACAATATTAAAAAAATAGAAAGGAAAAAATATTAGCAAGTCAAAAAAATAGAACATGTGCAATAAATCATTTTTACATCAATTAGAAAGTGTATAATAGCAAATTTTGGATAATAGCAACCTTGAAAGCAATTTTGGTAATAAAAAATGCATCCAACGGTCCAAAATCAATTTGCCCGATCCAACGAACGAGATCAAAATCAAACTAACGCTGAGGAGCACCGAATCATAGAGATCCAATGACCCAAAATCAATTCGTTTGATCCAACGGTCCAGATCGGTTTCGTTGATTGCAAACAGAAATCCGAACACTGCGCTCGAGGTTAATCGTGCGGCCAGGATCTGTGCTCACGTTGTGTTGATCATCTGGTGCTGTGGTCGAGGATGATCCAAGCGTCCAGATCAAAGCTATGCTCGGAGATCGCGAACGAGATCCGCACACGGTGATCGAGGTTCATTCGACGGTCCAGATCAAAGCTGCGTTAGTTGATCGCGAATTGTGCTGCGCTCGAGGATGATCTGCTGGTTCGTTTTTAATTGATCGCGAATCGTTGCTACACTCAAGGTTGATCCGAGTGTCCAGATCAAAGCTGCACGAACGAAGATCTGCACACTGCGATCGAGGTTCATCTGACGGTCTAGATCTGATGCACTTTGTTGATCGCAAATCATGTGCTGTGCTCGAGGAAATCCAACAGTTTGGATCTGAAACATTTTTTGGATGATCGCAAACCATTGATGCGCTCGAGAAAATTCAATGATCCGGATTAAATGCTCCGATTAAAATTACAAAAAATCACAAAAAATTCGATTAAAATCCGAGAAAATGTTTCTAAAATTCAAAAATTTGTTTCTAAATTTCAAAAACATTATCCAAATACACTTGCTATTTTCCTATGCTTGGGGGGCATGAAATTTTGAAGAATTGGCAAGTTTCTTACAAAGAAAACACCACAAACTTACAATTCTACACCATTTTGAACTCTATATAAACCCCCCACGCTCACCATTCCTATCATCCTAAGAACCAAGAGTTGAAATTTCCTCTTGTTCTCTAAGCTCTCTTCTTGGCATCCCTTCTCACCATTCTTTTCCCTCTTGAGTATGAGAAGTTCTTGGTTTGGGGATTCATCTTGGGTGATTTTCTTGGTACTTGAATGTTGGGAATTCTTGTCTAAACTTTGGGGAGAAAACATCATAAGGTGGAAGTAATTTTTTTAGCACCCCTTTTTCTTATTCGAATTGTTAGCATGTTCATTGTTTGTTTGGCTTTTGAAATCAAAAAATTTTCAATTCTAGTATTCTAAAATATATTTTAGTTTTAGATTTGATCCTTATTCAAATTTATGCATTCATAGTGATCATGCCATGTTTAGTATCATGCTTAGGCCTTATTTCAAAGAATGATGCATGAATATGATTGTTTCGTGATTTGATTTTTAGATTGGTCATATTTTGAATTTGTTGATCTTAGTTTCATATTCTAAAATTTATTTGATGATTCAAGATTTAACAAAAGAAGATGGTGAAAATAACCACGTGCCATCATAGCAAACATGTGGGTTGCTATGGATGTTCTTTTCTCATGGATAGTCATGAGGTTTTAAGACCCAAGTGCTTGGTTGATGGGTAAGCTCCCCACAGTCTAGAAGTCCAATGAAATTGGCTATGTAATGCCCTATTTCACTCTAAGGAGGCATTTAGTTAAGAACATCAACGGTTGAAAAACTCTTTTGGTCTAAATTACAACTTGAAACAATATGATGCTTGAAACACCTAATGCATGCAAGTGATTGAATTATGAACGTGTTATTGGTTTGAATTTGAAAAAATGGTTGTTTGAAAAAGATCCACTGAGTTTTGTGCTCACCCCTACCTCTTCTTTTTCAGGAAATTAAATTATAATTTTTGCAATTTTGAATAAGTCTTCTGTTGAAATTTTATTCTTTAGAGGTTATGAATTTCTTTTGATCAATAATGTAATAGTTTGTATTATAAAGTTATGTACTTTCTTTTTATGAATAAAGAAGTTGAATTTTTCTTTATCTTTAATTGCCTTGATTTTATTGAATGAAAATTGTATTATTGAATTTACTCTAAGGCATGAGGTATTGAAAAATAGAAAGTCAAATGAGTGTCACTTGTAAAGTAACACCGGCCTGACTCGCCAAATGGTTAAGTCCACTGTCAAAGAATAGTGGTAATGTCCAATGCTCAATGAATGTGGGGGTTGGGGTGTTACAATCCAACCACCCATGAACGTGACACATAGATGCTGGCCACTTGGGGAAGTTACAAAAAGAGTTGTGCTCAGTTACGAAATGGCCCAGGGACAAGTGGCACGAGAAGGCATACCAAGGAAGTTATGAAAATTGTCCATAACTTCCCCACAAACAGAGGGATCATGGGAGCACCTTGGGGAAGTTATGCAACTACCCATGGACAAGTGTGCCCATGGACAGAAGTGGTCACAGATAGGTGTTGCACTGATGCACACCAGAAAAGTTATGGAACCACCCGTAACTTCCCATGGACAGGTGGTGCATAGATGCTCACCAGGAAAGTTATGGAAACCGCCCATAACTTTCCACGAATAGATGGTGCATGGATGCTCATCACAGAAGTTATGGAGCTGCCCATAACTTCCCAGAGATAGTTGGCAAGTGATGGCACATCATTGTGCATTTGTAAATGGCTATTTTCATGTATAAGCCTAGGTGCTATACTTGGAGCAGATAGCTCGAATTTACCTTGTAATCAAATTGCTCTAGTAAATAAAGTGGTCTTCGTGCCTACCTGTATGCCTTGTGATTTTTACTCTATACGTTTAGGGTAACACCCTGTTGCCCAGACGCTGTATCGGTTACCTTGTGATTCAACCCTCGAAGGTGACCCTTTGAGTAAAGTTGATAATTACGTGGTCAAGTTCAAGTACATAGCCTTGGAAGGCTCCCTTAACCGAGAGATATCACTTCGGATTGCTGAACTAGAGTAAGACTCTAGTGCACTCACGGGAAGGTTGTGATTGAGGAGTAACAACCCCGAACAGCAGTCATCAACCCCTATTCGATTGAAGTTTGTGACAACAAGTTTGGTGCTGATCGTACATGTAGATGTGATTAGTAATCGTTCATGCTGACTTTGCACACTAACCATGCATTCAAATCCTTGTTGATATGTTCATTCTTATGTACATCTTTGTTAGCTCCACATATTGATGCAGGATGGAAACAATTTAATAGCTTTTTAAGACTTGATAAATTATAATATGTGTTAGAAAATCAAAAGACTTTAAAATTTAAATTCATACCAAACACTCTTCTATATTTTAGGGTTACACAAGAAAAATTATCTAATTCAAGTAAGTTTTTTTAAACTCCAAATCATGAAAACTCATCTGTGGAATATTTTTGGATTTAGAACGTGATTGTCTCTTTGATGAAATAAAATTTCCTTCTCAGATTTTGTAAACAAAAACCAATCTTTTTAGCTCATTGAATATCATTATGGAAAGATCTTTGTGCAGAATGTTATGAAAAATTTTTTCCAGTAAGGTTTTTGGAATTACATTAACATGTCTTTTTTGAGTGCAACAATTTTTTTTATATCTTACTCGTGCGACTCGTCAATCTAAAAGAGAAGGAAGGTCTCTAAAACAATCAAATGTTGCTTAGAAACATTCAAGATTTGCCAAACTAATTTTACATGCTATTGTTCAATGTGTTCGTCACACAGGATGTGTAACAGTCAACTCAAAAAATCTCATTTATATGGAAAGTCTTCGGCTTATGTGCTTATAAATTCAAGGGGTCTGTAAAGGCTTAGGCATCACTTAAGGATGTGAAGATCTTTCTATCTACTATTTAGAGTTTCTTGTAAATGAGCTTGAGCATTCATTATTTTCGTTAAAGTTTTTGTAAGTGATCTCAAGGTTTTATAAAGAGTGAGGGTATACAATTAAGAGTAATTGTTTTGATTCAATGTGGCATGGTTGATGGTCACTAGTGGCTAATAAGATTACTAGAGTCTAATAACAACCACAAAGATGGTGTTTGTTTTGATTTCACTTTGGGCTATGTTGCAAAAAGTGGCATCAATGTGCAAGTCATTATGTTAATCTATTGCAAAATGGTGTAGCAGTTATGCAAGTTTGATTATAGTGGAATTTTTTGCTTTGGGCGAGGTCCTACAAATGTAGGCATTGGCTGAACTACGTAAACAAATCTTGTGCCTACCCTCTTTACTTCATTTTGAATTAATTACTACTGCACTTAATTTTTAATTATTTTTCATTATTTAGTGTGCTTTGATGTGACTCTAGAAACTACAATAACAAACATGACTAAGGCAACAATACACTTCCTAGGATGGTCGACCTTCGAGGGTCTTTAGTAGTCCATCGATTTTGTTATGATTTTTCTCGATTCAAAGCCTCTTTTGTGTGGCCCTAGTATCAAGGTTGGGATGTTTTAGAAAATTCCCTCGTGTGGCCTTAGTCCAAGAGTTGTAAAGCTTTTGAAAAACGTCCCTTGTTTCATCTCATTTGGGGGTTTGTGTATAAAACCGCAATTGACTTTCAAATACTATGGAGATGCAGTGCTAGATGGAAAATACCATAGTTGATTGGATTATTTTTCTTGTGCTTTGCAATTGTTATTGGACAACATTAGGATTTGATTGTCCTATACAGGTTCGCCTGGAAACTAAAATGTTGTCTAAAAAGGCTAATATTTAATGCATTTACATAATCTATATTTATGTATGCTTGTCTAATTTAAAAATAGACCCACTAGGGTAGAGCTCATCCTCTCTCTTTTTCAAATTCAAGTACATTTTGACTAGGGTTTGGGAGTCGATCCCTTTATCTTAAGTTTCTCTCGCTCTTCTTTCTATAGTTTTGTACCCTGTGTAGAATGAGTTTTATTATTTTGTTAAAAAATTGAAATGTATGCCCTAATTGAAAAGGGCCAACTTTAATGTAGAATAAATTCTTAGTTGGATAGAGCTAATTGAGATTTATATATGGGATCATTGCGTTTGAGTGATTTTTATTATTTTGAAATTTAATTAGATGCTTAATTATATGGAATTTCATTTTCTTTCTTATTTGATTACAAGATTTTGTTGATAATGTTTCAAATTGAAGAAATGGAACACAAATGACAGTAAAATCCCTCTTAGGATAATGGTTGAAAATGTCTTACTTAGTTTTACATGAAATATTAGTTTTTCAATAATAAAAATGTGTTTTTATAATTAAGTACAATTTTTTATTTCATTCTACCGCAAGAAAGCTATTGAGCATAATAAATTCAAGGGTGTTAAAATAATAAGATCAGATTAAGAAAAGTTAGAAAAAGGGGGCTTTACAACAATGGTATCTGAGCCCATGCAGTAGACATACTAGGTAAGTTTTTACTCTAATACAAACAATAGTAAAAGAGTAGTGGGCTATAAATCCATTGAGGTAGGCATTGAACTTTTTCAATGTATAAGATTATAACTTAGATAGAGAAGTGATGAAAATATGAAACAATGGGTCAAGACAAATTTTTAGGGCATAAGCTAGTGACTAAAATGGAATGGACCTTATTTAGTGTAATACCCCATAATTTTGTTGGATAATTAAATAAAAATAAAATAAAATAATTCAAATGTTGGGCTCCTTCCTCAGGTCGAAGGGTGGCTTGACCAGCACAGTGACCCAACGAACCCACGTAGCAAGTCAAGTTTGCTCGATCACTGTTAAGCTTTTCGAATTGCAACAAAAAATGATATAATAATAATAATTTAAGGATTCAAGTGTGAAAGCAAGCAAACATTATAGAGGGTTATTATTTATATTACATACTGTCTCATTTCAGAAATACATAGTTGACCATATTTATATATACAAAAATGACCAACCTTTAATAAAAGACCAAGAAAAGGAAAAAAAATCGCCAAGGGATTAGGCTATCACTACACCTTTCCCTTTGTTAGCCACCGAATAAACTGAAATATTAGTAGAGTGGTGAGCTTAAAATTTTAACATAACTCAGTGAATAGTAAAACCAACATGCTACACATAACTAGCATTCTAAAAACAGTGCATGTATGCATGAATAGGGAACAATAGTTAGAGAAGAATAGTGCTTGAGAACATGACATAGAATAAAAACATTTATAAGCAATGCAATAGTTAGAGAAGAATAGGGAACAATAGTGCTTGAGAGCATGACATAGAATAAAAACATTTATAAGCAATGCACTAGTTAGAGAAGAATATTTAAATACATGCTAGTTGAAAAAATTATATCTCGACTAGGGTTTCAAATCATCAAATCCAACCCTATGGTCATTACTTGAGTGGGCCGTAAGTTAAATGTACCGACCACTCAAGCTAGTCATGAGCTAGGCGTATTCCTTGAATACCCTAACCCCGCATTCAGTCTTCAAGTGTTATCACTTGAGCGGGTCGAAAGTAAGGCACATTGATCATATGGCCTAACCTTGTGCTCGGACCTCGTGTCTAATCTCAAACATATCATGTACCCTGACCCCAAGCTCGGACTTCGAACCTATAATCTCATTATTGGTGTACATCTATGTATACTTCAAACCAATTGATGTAACTCAAATCACATGAAACCATCAAATTCATGTCATTCACTCATGTTTTATGCAAGGAATACAAGTTAAGTAAACACTTGAATTAAACTACTCACCTCGGGTCTCATGCACCTATGTCTAGTCAACACTTGGTTTAGTCCCACAATACACGCTCATATCTGCATTATTTAAACCCAATTTCAATTTTTTTGAAAAATGTTATTCAATTCTAGTTCCGCTATCTATAATCAGTCTCGGTCAAGCCAAATTTGACTTAGTTAAATTTGGTCAATTGGTCCAACTTGGTCAACTGGTTGAACTTAGTCAAAATTGGTCAACATGATCAATTTTGGTCAACATGGGTCAATTTGGGTCAAAATAGATCAAAATTGGGTCAATTTGGTCAAAATCTCCAATTTTCCATACTTAGTCAAATTGTAGCCTTTTTGCTTTATCCGCGCAACAAACTTTTTGATTTTTCTGCGATCAAATCTGCACATCGAATTTGTGCTAAATTGTCCAAATTTTATCTAAACCTCTAAATATTCACAAGAATTTTAGATTGGGATTTTTGGGCTTCATTTGATAGGGTTTTTAAATGAGATAAAAAGAACTTTAATTTCTTAGATTTCATGTGATAGACAACCACTATCCATGTAAATTGACCCACTTACTCGACTCAGATTGAGACGAAATTTGGTACACTTATTCTTGGAATAGCTAGTAAGGTCTCCACTAAATTTCAGCTCAAAATACCAAGTTATGGTCAGTCAATTGATCCCCCAAATTCTCTATTATGTAAAATATTTTTCCTACGCTCATGGTTTCTATGATTTTCAAGTGTCTATTTCCGCTCATTAAACCACTAATTCAAGACTATTTCTTACACTAATTATAAGTTTTTGGATCCTAGAACATCCACCAATTAAGATTCATTCAAAATAGTGAACTAAGGTGTCTAAAATCATACTCAAACATACCCTCAAACACATGACATGTATTAGCAAAACTCTAAAAATTTTTAAGTATTAGAATACTCATGTTCTGAGGTAACTTTGCATGTACAGGAAAACATGATTACAGAGGCTTAGGGTATGAGGTTTATACCTTTTTGTATGCTCCAATGTGAGGATTAATTCACCCCAAGTTGCAACCCAAACAGACATTCCTAAGAGTCTCAACCGTTACCCCAAAGTTAGTTCCAAAAACACTTTTATTGTCATAGTAAGTGGGCAGCCAATTTTGGCTCCTTGTAAACCATATTCAAGAGCTTAGTTTTGGTTTTCCAAGACATGGAACTTGAATTACACATAATGTTTCAACCCACTTCGTAAAAGTGACGTTACGATCGACACATAATACCATATACGCTACATCTACATATATAATACTATGTCAGCCTCTTGGACTCAATACTACTTAATATTCATCCAAAATTTCGACAGAGTCTCCCCTAAAATTTTGACTTATCCCAATAAATTCATCACCTAATAAACACATTATCAATCCACAGTTCACAACAAATAGTATTAAACCACATGCTTTCATCAATCATAACTTATAGCTCTTAATTTACAAAGTTCCACTCTTAGCTTGTATAACCATATCCAAATCCCTCTAATGATATTACATATACCATGACAATTTTAATTATACAAAAGTACAAACCAACCTACGCACCCAGCAGTGACTGAAGAGTCAACTATCCTTCTTGTGTTGGTTTCTTTACTCTCTTATCTGTTCTTGAAATGTTAAAAATAATAAGTGAGCTATAACATGCCCAGTGAGTAATCTTTATCAATGACATTTAGATGCATTTAAATAATCATGCGAAAAATCAAATTAGATAAAACATTTAAATTCATTATACACATTTAAACCATACATACATGCATTCAACATAGTGATCATGCTAGTTTCAATGCATCATTTAACAAAACATATGTACATCCACATCTTTCAGAAGTAGAGTCAGTCTCACTCCTTGTCTGGCCTGGACAATAGTAGACTGTACCTTTAATTATCACCTACTCCGCAATCATTTCGAGGATTATCACATGAGAAAGGCTGATATTTCTCATGGCTCAGTCCCACATGGATTATCACATAAGAAACATTATTCTCCATGGCTCCGTCCATCGAAATGATATTGCATTTTGGATATGCTCTTGCAAATCCAAAACACACTGCTGTGTAAATATAGTTTATGAATTTCAAGCAAATGCAACAAATATTAATACAAGTAGCATGCTTACAATCAAATCATGTTTATATCTACAATGCCATATAAATAACTAAGATAAAGAAATACTCACAAATTATTACAAGCTTAACCCACTGGACACGTATTTCACTTTCTGCTATAATACCTAGTCTCTCCCAAATTTACTATAAATTCTAGTAATATATAATCCATCATTTCATACATAATATATATTTTTATTTGCATTAATTCTAATTTTATAAAAATCCTGGTTTTGACATATTATCACTATTCATTTAAGGCCAAAAATAATCACCACTCACCAAAATTGTTGTCCAACCAAGTTCCAATGTCCACTTCCAAAATTTATGTTCCAATGCACCAAAATCAACCTATCACAAAAATAATTTATATCCACAAATTACAATTAATTTATTTTTATAAAAATTTCTAACCATAATTAATCACATATGTGCATTAGACAACACGTATGATTGCACATTAGCTCGAATATTCTCAATAACCTTTAAAATTAATTTCCTGCTCAAATATTATATTTTTACAACATAAAATAAAATAAATAGGCTTTTAGATCATATTTTTCTGTAATTTTCCTAAACATTCATAAATAATTCCATTGATCAATCATTCACCAAAAATTCATTTGATATCCAAAATTCACAAATTTGGTGTCGATGGGTACGTATTTTCATTCTCTACATTTCTATGGGTTTAAATCAAAATTGTATTTGGGTTTAACATACCCAAAATCCTATCCAGAGGTTATAAAACTTTAGGTATTTATTTTAAAATATATAGGATAAACTAGTACAATCTAACCACATCTCTAGGATCTACTTATCGCCAGAAGTGTTTTGGTATAATTTTTGATGAGTTTTACTCACTGTGGAAAAATATCCAATTTTTGGGTATAGCTATAAAACACCGTCTACAGTAAAAATTACATCTCTAGGATTGTAGTACTCGACTTATATAGCATTTTTGTAATTAGAATTTGGAAAACTAACTTACCTGTACGACGAATTCGACAAGAAAAACTAACTTTCCCTTTTTTTCCCTTTTCCTTTCGTTTTCGTTCTCTGGTGTTTGGGGTTCTAGAGAGGAGATGCAAAAGTAAGTAAATGAATTGAAGGAGCAGCTGTCATTCCCTTATATATATATATATATATATACACATATATTTGGCTAATTACTCAAATGCCCCCAAGTATTTAACCTTCTCATAAGACTATGTGGTAATTTCACCTCCATATACATTAATTAACCACTTTAAATTTTGTTTTTTTTTTCCAACCCAACGTGCCAAGCTAAGGAATATATGTATATATTATCCATTATCAAATTGACCATAAATAAATATCTTGCTCCACTTAATTGCTCACTTAACAATCCACTTAATAATGTATTAATACATTATATACATACATAGTATGTTTATTTATTTCTTTTGTTATTATATATGTATTTTTTATATTTGAGCAATCTTATTAAATACATATTATTCCATTGTATATATATATAAGTATATTTAACCAAAATTATACCCCCATTATCCATGCTTATACCTTGATTTAAGTGAAGTAATTCAATTTAATTAATTTCTACACATTTATTTACTTCAATTAATTTATATACGTAATGTGTATTTTTAATACATGTATATACTTAACATGTACATATACACATACTCCGTACACATATGTGTATTTATACTCATTTATTTCTATTTAAATTAATTTACGTGTTTAATTAAAATACGGAGTGTTACACATAACAAGGATTGAAAAGAGTGCTTTTACCTAAAAACTCGATCTCAATTGGGTTAGGAACCACCTCTCCAACATTTGGATCAACACAGTTTCTCAATTGGGTTAGGAACCACCTCTCCAACTTTTGGATCAACACAGTTTTTCTACTGTAGCTTTTTAACAATGATGAATAGCTCACTATGGTGGTCATTTTCATCTATAATGGCTAGGGGCTTCGACCAACAGCTTGTGTAGATTGAAGAGAAAGCTTTCCAAAGACTATAATTTCATAGAAAATGAATTTGGGACAAAGGAGATAGAAGCTAGTGAAGATAGCTCATTACAACTGGAAAATTTGCTCAAAAACCAGGTTTTTGTTGCATGTTGGAGCACCCTTGCATGGCAAAATAGTTTGCCACATGGCCATCCACGTGGCTTATGGGTTGCTATGCAAGGTGCCCCAATGGCCAAGGTTATAACTCTGGCTGGTAGCCCTGTCGACTGGCCAAAACCATAGCTCCAAAACCAAGGGCTGTTGATGTTTCTTAGCTAAAACTTGTCGAAATTTTCAAAAAAATTCAAGGGAAAATTGAGCTGGAGTGTAGAAGAAGTAGGAGCTGGGCGCATGGGCCACCTAGCCACTCAGGCTGGCCCACACACCAAGCCCAACCATAGGGACCGAAGGCCTATGCGCTTGGTTGGCTGGCATGGGCCCAAAGGCTCGTGCCGCTGGACCGTGACCTGTGGGCCGATTTTGGCCCGCATGGGCCTCACGGCCCCTACGCCAAATTTTTATTATTTTTTTCTTTTCCCTTTTGGTTTTCCCCTTTTTCTTTTTTTTTCTTTTTTCTTTTTTTTCTTTTACATTCATTTATATTATATTATTTTTATTATTTTTTATAAATTTACTCTATTGTCCATCATTTCCTTCAAAGTTTTTGAATATATCTCAAATTTTAATATTTATACATTTTTTTCTCAAAAATTACGTATTTTACCCAAATATCAACATTTTCTCTGAAAAATCAAATAATTAGCCAAAAATTTATTTTTCTTTTTAAAAATTTAAATAATTACTCCAAAAATAATATTCTCTTCTAAAGATCAAATTTCCTCAATAGTTAATGTATTCTCTTTCCAAAAATTATATTTCTCAATTAATCTAACTTTCTTCAATTAAAATGAATAAAAATTAGAGAAAATTGAGAAAATTCATTTATTTTCATTAAAAACTCGAAAAAATACATGTAAATACATATATTGAACCCTTCAATTTGGTGTCTCAAAAATATGGGTCATCATGTCAAATAAAATAAACTTTGAGAAAATCATGGAAATAACTATGCAAAAGAGGTACAATTCAATGTATGAAGGAGTAGACAATTGGAACAAAACACATAAAACTGCACATGGGCAACATTTTGGTTACCAAGGTAATGATATTCATTACCACAATAATACGTTCCTGCCCAGAAAGACCAATGAAAATACTATGTTTTGGTTAGTATGATAATGCATTACCACTATCGTGGTAATACATAAAAGCTTGTATGAAAATAATTATGTAAAGTCTCCAAAACGACTTCCTAATGTGTAGGCAACTTTAAAAACAACACTCACTAATATTTGTGCGTAAGAAACAAGCAAAATAGAAAGGAAAGGAGTTAGGAAAGATTGCTACCAAAGAAACAACCTCAAAAACTTCCAAAACTCTTCCTAATTGAACTCTATATAAACCCAGCATGAGTAGCCCATTCTCATCATTCAAGCAAGCATGGGTTCTCTTATCTTCTTGCGCTCCTAGCCATCCTCTTTGCACCCTTTCATTCCCTAGCTATTCCACAACAACCATAGTAGCAAGAAGGATGAACACCCTGAATATTGCATAGCAGTGGCAAGAACCAACTTCTGGGTGTCCTTTTGGAGCAACTAAAGCATTCGACTGATCAAAGGAGGTATAACGACCTTATCTAAGTCCTAATGTATGATTTATGGTCTAAAGTTTGAGGTATTAGGATGTCAAGGTTGTGGGAGAAGGTATGGGAAAAACATGCACAAAAATCCAATTTTCATATTGATTACTGTGGTAGTGATCATTGTTACCATGGTAATGCCTTCGTTTTCCCTATTTTGGAATTTTTCTCTAATTACCAATGGTGCTCTACCACAATAGTGTAATATATAAACTTGAAATTGACCACTGGTTACTGCGGTAATGATATTGCGTTTTTGAAATCCCTGCTAGTTATCATGGTATGCTACTGCGGTAATGCAACCTATCTTTAGTAGTTCGCTCGAGTTACCCTGGTAGTGGGTCAGCACTTCATGTTTCTCACCTGTGTGTCCTGATTATTGTGGTAATCCTTTTCTCTATAGCAGTACACAGAACCAATACCATAATAATACTCATCTAACATGATTTCTTTGCACAATTGGAGGCCATATTAGATAGGAATCATTAGAGTTTGGTTTAAGAGTATTAGAAACACATGAATCACTAACCATAATTCATTTAGTCCTAATCTTGAGGGTTGAAGGCTCAAGGAAGCTTGGAATAACACCATAAGGACGAGAAGGAACTAAAGCTTTAAGGTGGAGATGATTTCTAGATTTTAACTTATTATTTTGGCACAAATAATATATGCATGTATGCATGCTTAGTTTAGAAACATGCCTTGAATCTAAATGTCCTGTATTGAATGGAATATGCATGCTTAGAGATACACTATTGAAGAATGTTGATGCATGAGTAATATATGTGATATCATGATCTCTTAACATGCTTAAGAATTGCTATGAATAATGATTACTATGCATATGTTGCTTATATGTTTATACATTTGATTTAATCCGTTATTAATGTGATTTGTCATTAAAGAAAGATTAATAAAAAATATAACCACATATCACATGGTGATGGACTTCATGTGAGTGTTCCAACCTGGACCTGGCTTGCTGGTTATTTTGATTTTTTGAAATGGAACTAGCTAGTTAGATTAACCCCACGTCTTGAATTGTGAAATGGGGGTTTGGATTGACTTCTTTCCCAGATTTGGAACACTGAGGTGGATTCTTTTCCGTCTTAATGTCAATTGATAAAAATTTACTGTTTGAATCACATAATCTATGAAAGTGTTTGACATATGTATTTTATTTGATTGAAATAATGATTTTAATATTTGGGATAATCCAATTGAAATAATGATTTTGATATTTGGGATGATCCACAAAGCTCTTGAGCTCACCCCTTTTTCTAACATTTTGGGAAACTAATGATCTGAGGCTACATGAATTGTTTTCAGAGTTTTCTTTTCCAGATTTATTGTTTTGTTTCAAGTTAGGTATGTTGGGCCTAGTTTCCTTTGTTAATTTTAAAGATGTTTCATTGAAATAAAATGTCCTTGTACCCTTGGATATTGAATTTTATTTTCAAATAATGATATTAATTTAAAGATTTCTAAGTGTTTTATGTGAAATCCACATGAGCTAATGTGACATAGGAAGTCTCATAGTGTTGGATAGAAAGAAAGAATGGTACATAGAAAAGAGATAAGCTGACGCATCATCTCTCGAGTGGCCATGATGATTGTGATTCGCATGTGACCATTGCATGCCTAATTTCAATATTATTGATTCGAGGGCAGTACAATAATTGTGCCCTCCAAACCAAAACCAGTTAGTGTGGGCCATAGGGAGGAGGCGGGATGTTACATTTGGTCAAAATTTTGGATAGAGAAGATTCTACGTTCCTAGTCTCTACTTGGTAGTCTCTACTTGGAATGAGACTTGCAAAATATATGAATTCGTGTATGTGGAGGAAACATAGTCTTGGTATACAACAAACCATAGACGATGACTGACTGATAACTTTGAAAGAGCTTATGACCGTGCATTTGATTTGTATGAGACTTCCAAATGTGTGAGAGCTAGGAAGGCCTTACTTGGACATTTGCAAAATTATTTCGATATAATGGCAATTCTCTATGGGAGCTCCAATTCAGGAGTGACATTGGTATAGGACTTTAAAACCCCAAGGAAAGAGTGAAAGCTTAGGGTTCCATTATAGTAGTGGGTTGTGTGATTAATTTTTCAATTGATTGATAATATTATGCATGCAAGAATATATGTTGAACTTAGAAAAATGGTATACTTAATGTGAATTAAGAGACTGTGAATTGTGCACCTATATCTGCACATGAGAATCATGTAAATATGAACCAAAGAATCATGAATAACATAGAATCATCCAATGAGTCCTTGAATTGAATGAAAGACTAAGCAACATCAACTCAGAGTTACCCTTGGATAACAAATGGAGATCATAATCAAAGGTGATGCATTATGAACTAATGGATGAGATTTTTAGATGGCATCGAACAAGAGAAGCAACAATATGCGACCAAGCCAAGAATAGGAACTCTAATTTTTCCACATTACTTTGGAAGACCTAGAAGCAAGTCTTAAAAAGATTCAAGAAAGGAACCCCGAGCAAAGAAGATGATATATTGATGACATCCCAAGTCGAAGCAACCATCAAGAAAAATTAAGGAAATGAATAAATATTATGAGGGTTTACACTCCAAAATTTAGGAGGAAATGCTACCTTTTAAATAGTGGGATTTCTACACGCTCAACGAACTAATTGAACAAACAAGAAGGATTATATGTCAAATCATAAAAACCAAGAAAGAAGAGAAAGCATAGAAGCAGGGTAAACCACCAAAGAAGAAACATTTACTTATTGGGTTCTTCAAATAGTATGGGACACATTGGAACTCTTCTTGGGTAGATAGCCATGTTGTGCATTACATTTGGATAATGTGATGTTCACATATGTTGATGATTGTATGACCTATGTACCCGAGGAAACAAATTTATGAATAAAAATGATAGCTTTTGAATCAAATAGTTGTCAAAGTATGTCTTAAGAAAGTAAATAACCACGAACATGTATGCAAACATTATGATTGATATAGATGGCATGACTGAGGACAATGGCTAGACATAAAACTACATGGAATGAGAGTGTGGAGTAACCAGCTCTACAACAAATAGAATCACCTAAGTCGAGGACACCATCGTCACAAAAGTTCACTATGACCATAGGATTGACCACTAAGCTTATGGCCAAGTTCGTACTGCTCCCCTTTCCTAACCTTTTAAAAAATTCAATTTTATCCCTTTAAAGCCTTAATCAATTCATCTTCTCAAAAACTGTTTCTTTTTTTTTTCTATTTATAGTGGAAATACACAAAAAACTTAACTTATTCTTGAAAACTTCTTTTTAATGTAGAAAGCGTTTTATTTCACGTGAAAGCATTTTAGGAAAATATCTTGAGGGGGATGCTACTTGTCATTTTTATGTTATATTATGTCATATAAACATTAATGATAGACGAACCGTTATTTCATGTAATCAAATAAGAACATGGAAATATGAAATTTTGTATAACAAAAGTTTCAATTAAAATCTAAGATAGTAATGTTCAAATTACCCAAATAAAGTGTCCCCCCAAATTATTAGTCAGAGATGACTCCATTTAGCGAGGGTCTAAATCAAGTACCATGAATCCAAGTTGGCTCTTTTTACTAGGGCTTACATGAGAATATCTTTCAAAATAAAAAATATCAAAGCCTATTTCACAAAAGGTACAAAGACTGACACCATAGGCATAGAAAATAGATAATGACAAGATGGGCTCCCAAGGCCCAATCAAAGGATACCTACATTTGAAAATAAAGTAGGATGAGTCCTATAAGCACAGTGGGCTTGTTTTCAGAAATAACATACACATATGGATATAGATTACACATACATTGCAAATATTAGGCATTTTAAATAACAGTTTAGTTTTCATTTGACACTAGGCAGGATAAACAAGTTCTAAAGATTTTTAAGGACCATTGCAATACCTTAGGGACATAACTCAGTTACCTATAGTGTCGTGCACATGGTCCCATATCTCCTTGATACCCAAGGGCCAACCATGGTTTATCTGTATCAATCTTCATGGGGAAGGCTTTTATTATCATCGGATCCCCTATATCAAGGTCATATAGGGGAGGGTTTTCAAAATGATACAACCCTTGGACAAGAGCCTCACAAGAGAGGTTTTGTTATAGAAAACATCACATTGTAACGATAGACTACTAGAGACACTCGAAGGCCAGTCGTCCTAGAAAATGTGGTGTTAACTTAATTATGTTCATTAGATGTGGTCAAGGACATGACATCACATGTATCTTAAAGTTATTCAAATGATGTCATCTATCATGATGCTCATATTATCAACTATGTGTGTTTATGTTCAATCTGCAAATTACACAAGTATACACATGTTACAAATCTACATGCAATCTATACTTAAAAAATAGTGATCATTGAGATACATGTCAAATCCCTATCATGGTTTCTGTCATGGCAGCCATACTTCCATTTCTCACATGAGCATAATATTAACATAACAATCATATCTCATTCACCATTCATGAAATATATGTTGCATTCACATTCATACTATGCATGCAATCATACAGCATGAAATTGGGTACTCTAGGTGTTCACCTTTGTCATTTTCATAGTCAATGTACATATATGCAAATTTAAGAAAGAAATATAAATAAATCAATTGTTACTCACATCAGCAAGTTAGTAGCTCTCACTCCACAAATAGTGCACCGTTAGCTACCCTTACATGTGTAGAATTGCTAATTCTTAGAGTATATCCACTTATCTAAACTACCATCCTAATCTCAAGTTTATAGGTGTGATTTTTGGCCAAATTGGACTTTTGGAATCCCTCTAGTTACTGCAACAAGTTCAGACATTATCACAATAAGCAAATTAGTTATTAATGACCGTGTTCTAATTATCATAATTATGTTGGTTTTTCATATTCTATAACTCGTTTTGTTTGTCTTTAAGTGTTTTACTTGACCATGACAATTTATTCAATTATCACTTATCTCCCAAGGGCTTAAGGCCAAAAGTTGCATTTCCATTGTAACATTCCGTATTTTAATTAGACACGTAAATTAATTTAATTAGAAATAAATAAGTATAAATACACGTATGTGTGCAGAGTACGTGTATATGTACATGTTAAGTATATACATGTATTAAAAATACACATTACATATATAAATTAATTGAAGTAAATAAATGTGTAGAAATTAATTAAATTGAATTACTTAACTTAAATCAAGGTATAAGCGTGGATAATGGGGGTATAATTTTGGTTAAATATACTTATATATATATATATGCAATGGAATAATGTGTTTTTAATAAGATTGCTTATATATATATATATAACAAAAGAAATAAATAAACATACTATGTATGTATATAATGTATTAATACATTATTAAGTGGATTGTTAAGTGAGCAATTAAGTGGAACAAGCTATTTATTTATGGTCAATTTGATAATGGATAATATATACATATATTGCTTAGCTTGGCACATTGGGTTGGAAAAAAAAACAAAATTTAAAGTGGTTAATTAATGTATATGGAGGTGAAATTAGCACATAGTCTTATGAGAAAGTTAAATAGTTGGGGGCATTTGAGTAATTGGCCAAATATATATATATATAAAAGGGAATGACGGCTGCTCCTTCAATTCATTTACTTACTTTTGAATCTCTTCTCCATAATCCCAAACACTAGAGAATGAAAACGAAAGGAAAAGGGAAAAAAAAAGGGAAAGTCAGATTTTCTTGCCAGATTCGTCATACAGGTAAGTTAGTTTTTCAAATTCTAATTACAAAAATGTTATATAAGCTGAGTACTACAATTCTAGAGGTGTAATTTTTACTGTAGATGGTGTTTTATAGCTGTACCCAAAAAATGAATATTTTTTCATAGTGAGTAAAACTCAACAAAAATTATACCAAAACACTCACGGCGATAAGTAGATCCCAGATATGGGGTTAGATTGTGCTAGTTTATCCTGTAGATTTTAAAATAAATACCCAAAGTTTTATAACCACTGAATAAGATTTTGGGTATATTAAACCCAAATACAACTTTGATTTAAACCCATAGAAATGTAGAGAATGAAAATAAGTACCCATCAACACCAAATTTGTGAATTTTGGATATCAAATGAATTTTTGGTGAATTATTGATCAATGAGATCATTTATGAAAATTTAGGAAAATTACAGAAAAATATGATCTGAAAGCCTATTTATTTTATTTTCTGTTGTAAAAATATAGTATTTGAGCAAGAAATTAATTTTAAAGGTTATTGAGAATATTCGAGCTAATGCGTAGTCATACGTGTTGCCTAATGCACGTATGTGATTAATTATGCTTAAAATTTTTTATACAAATAAATTGATTGTGATTTGTGAATATAAATTATTTTTGTGATAGGTTGATTTTAGTGCATTGGAACCTAAATTTTGGAAGTGGATATTGGAACTTGGTTGGACAACAATTTTGGTGAGTGGTGATTATTTTTGGCATTATATGAATGGTGATAGTATGTCAAAACCAGATTTTTTATAAAATTAGAATTAATTCAAATAAAAATATATTATGTATGAAATGATGAATTATATATTACTGGAATTTACAGTAAATTTGGGAGAGACAGGGTATTATACCAGAAAGTGAAGTTCGTGTCCAGCGGGTTAAGCTGTTAATAATCTGTGAGTATTTCTTTATCTTGGTTATTTATATGACATTGTAGATATGAAAATGATTTGAATGTAAGCATGCTACTTGTATTGATATTTGTTGCATTTGATTGAAATTCATAAACTGTATTTACACGGCAACGTGTTTTGGATTTGCAAGAGCATATCCAAAATGTGATATCATTTCGATGGACTGAGCCATGGAGAATAATGTTTCTTATATGATAATCCATGTGGGACTGTGCCATGAGAAATATCAGCCTTCCTCTATGTGATAATCCTCGAAATGATTGTGGAGTGGGTGATAATTAGAGGTACAGTCTACTATTGTCCAGGCCAGACAAGGAGTGAGACTAACTCTACTTTTGAAAGATGTGGATGTGCATATGTTTTGTTAAATGATGCATTGAAACTAGCATGATCACTATGTTGAATGCATGTATGTACGATTTAAATGTGCACGATGAATTTAAATGTTTTATCTAATTTGATTTTTCGCACGATTATTTAAATGCATCTAAATGCCATTGATAAGGATTACTCACCCGGTATGTTGTTGCTCACTTATTATTTTTAACATTTCAGGAATAGATAAGAAAGGGAAGAAACCAGCACAAGAAGGATAGTTGACTCTTCAGTCACTGTTGGGTGCGTAGGTTTAAGTATTTGGTGTGGTTTGTACTTCTGTATAATTAAAATTATCACGGTATGTGTAATATTATTAGAGGGATTTGGATATGGTTATACTAGCTAAGAGTGGAACTCCGTAAATTAGGAGCTATGAGTTATGATTGATGAAAGCATGTTTGTAACACCCCAAACCCCACGTTCTTTAATTTGAGAGTTAAACATAACCACCATTCCTCTTGACAGTGGACTTAACCAATTGGCGGGTCGGGCCGGTGTTACTATACAAGCGACACACTCTTGACTTTCCATTTTTCAATACCACATGCCTTAGAATAAATTCAATAGTGCAATTTCACATTTAATAAAATCAAGGCATTTAAAGGTAAAGAAAAATTCAACTTTTTATTGATAAAAGAAAGTACATAACTTTCTAATTCAAGAATAAACCATTACATTGTTTATCAAAAGAGATTCATAAAATTAAAATCAATTTTCAGGGGAAGTCTTATTTCAAAATTGGGCAACATGCCCTTACATAAAAAATTAGAAACTTTAAGAAAATAGAAACTTGCTAAAAAGCTATCCAAAATTCCATGATCTTCATGATTTCAAATTCTTGAAAAATAAAAGGAAGGGGTGAGCACAAAGC
>JAJIYU010004235.1:0-24778 GCA_030144865.1 Tinospora cordifolia | reverse complement strand
ACGTTAGTGTTAAAGAAAATTCAATCACCATTAGTATTCCCTGAGGACGATACCCGGACTTTCCGGATATTACTACAAGCGATCTCGTATACTTGCGGGTTCGCTAACACTGTGCTAGGTGGTCACTCGATGCTCTATGGGAGCCCAATTAATTCACGAGCGAGTTGCAGACCATTAGGCATATCGTGACGACCCGATTATGACTTATTGTCATTGCCATCATCGTAGGCCAACTGAACCCCTCAATAGGCACTCTGTGCTAGGTGGTCACTATCAGGGTCACAACTCGTCCTAATTGCTCTACCGCATCCAATACCCTAACCCGCTCCCGGACCTCGACATTCGGTGCACTTTTCATTTAAGACTCATTTAAAGGATGCAAGTTCATCACAATATGCAATACCATTTTCACAAAGCACAGAATAACAAGCTCTAAGAAATGAGTTAGAAAACACTACTCACAGGGATGCTCCGCTACCGGCGCTCCTCTCGAAACCAGTCGCGTCCCGCTAGCATTGGGTCCTGCGAAATTGACTCAAATTCTTGAAATTAATATGGGACTTGGCTCACTTTTATTCTATATCATTGGTTAATCAATTACTTGACCTAGTCAAGAATAGTTTACACATGTTCATTCACCTTGCCTTAGTTACTAAGTCTATTTGATTGACCTTGGTCAATCTTGGTCAACCCCAGTCAACCTATCATTTGTCGACCTAGCTGGTCAACAGAGTTACACAGGGTCAATTTTGGTCATTATGGGGTCAATTGGGCCGAAAAGGGCCAATCTTCCCAATTTCAATTACTTAGGCACAAACCTTAGCCTATAACCCTATCTGCGCAACTATTATTTCTAATTTTTCTGCAGGCAATCCATCCATCAGATTGGCACCAAACTTTGTAGAATTGTTCTATACTTCCTAAGGTTTCCCCAAAATTTTAAATTACAATTTTTGGACCTCATTTACTAAGGTTTCTAGGCATGATAACAGGAACTGCACAGACCCCGTATCCCCTATGATAGGCAGTGACTGTTTGTCTCAGTTGGCCTAGCTACACACATCAAAATTCTCTGATTTTGTAGGCAACTTATAGACATATCTAGGGGTCTCTCCACCAAATTTCAGCTCAATCTATCAAGGTTTGGTCCGTCAATTTTATTTTAGAAATTTCGAACAGAATGCAGGAAATTTCTGGGTGCATAGATTTCACTATCCTCTAGTGTTCTTTTCCCTCATTCAATCACTCTTCTATGGGTTGTTTCTTGGGTCCACTTACAGTTCACAGGTCATAACCTATTCTCTAATCACAACCACTCCAAATCAGTAGTATGCAACATCTAAAATATGCTTATCATTCCATCAATATTCTGCTATATCCTAAAGAACACAAGGAAATTTGTTCTAGCACCCTATTATCATGGCATATTTGCATGCATAACAAGATACATCCATAAGAGTTTAAGGTCAAGTCTTTATACCTTTTTGGAACCTCTATTATGGAGTCTATGATGCCTCTAGTTCCAGCTTGAAAGGGTGCCTTTAGATTTCCCGAATGTAGCTCCTATTATGGCCCCAAACTGTTTCTATTGGCACTGTCGCAACAGTATATTTAACAGTCAGCAAGAATGGCTTATACCACACATTAAACGTTTCAATTTCTAATTTCTACTACTTGGACACCTAAATATTCATGATAAGGAGTAGAATGATGGAGTTTTACCTTAAGGACATGCCTAGAGTGGTTCAAGAATAAGCTTTCCCAAGATTGTTCCAATTGTCTCTGTTTCACAGTTGTGACAGTGAGTAAGTGGCCAACTTCAAGGGTTCTAAAATCATGTATAAGGTTTCATTTCTCATTCTCTAACCCTTGAAGATCAAAGTACACACTAAAATGAGATGAGTGAACCATTTTACCTTCAAGAAGGAACTAGAAATGGCTAAGGTCCAAGGTTCCAAAGATGGCTCCAACACACACACTTTCTGAAATTTCTGGGTTTGAACAGTGTGGACAGCCCTCTTCTTTGTGCTTTCTACTTCAAACGGCTCAAGGACTAGGCAAACCACTTGTAGGATCTTGTAGGTGGTGGTACAAGCTTCGAATCAAGCTATAATTTGCTGGGTTTGGTTGAGAATTGAAGAAGATTTAAGCTAGGGAAGTTAGCTACAGAAATCTGGAAATTTTTTGGGTTTGAGCTCAAGGAGTTTTGTTGCATGGGAAAGGCTTGCATGGCAAAAATGGGTGACATGTGGCATCCAGGTGGCATCTAGCATCACATGCTGGATGCCAAGTTGGCAGCCTGGATTGGCCACAATGGAGGCCATGAGGTGATGGCCAAAACTATGGATCAAATACCACATGCTCCCATGGTTTTTGTGATAAAAAATGGATGAAAAATGCTGAAAATTTGCCAAAAATCTGGATATTTTCGCACAAAAGGACAAGGAGGAGAGGGGGCTGGACCCCCTCTTGGTGCGTGAGGCCCGAATCCTGCATGGGCGCTCGGCCCAGTAGAACCTGGGTCAGCCCAGGTCCCCCCCTTATATATATATATATATATATTTTTTTTTCTTTTTAGTTTTTCATTTTCTTCTTTTTACCAATACATATTTATTATATATAAGTGTTATATATCGAGATTTCACATTTTTCGTTCTCTACAATTATAAATTGTCTAATTCATCATTTTTCATCATTATACCAACATTATACACAAATTTCAATATTTATTCGATTATTTCCTTCAAAAATTGAATAATTTCTCCAAAAATCATATTTCTCTCCCAAAATTTCATTTATCATTCAAAAAATCCGATAATTGTTTCAAAATTTTATAAATCAATTCTATAAATTATTTTCCTCAAGAAAACACATTTTCCTAATACTTTCATGTGTTTTCACCTTAAAATTTCATTTCTTCGAATATTTTCATTTCCTTTAATAATTAATCCGAAATTGGGAAAATTTGGAAAAAATTTTGTATTTTCTCATTAAAATTTCAGAAAATACTTGGAGTACATAAATGTCGGATCCGTCAATCCGATGTCAAAAGTGTGGGTCATCACAATAGGATCCTTCCAATTTCATGTCTTAACCAATCAAGTTTTTTATTTTCAAACATTTTTAGTCTCTAACCTATGTCTTAAATGTTTTATTTGTGATCCATTGTGCCACCCTTAGCAGCACCCAAGTATCTACCTAAGGTCTCTTTCCTAGACCTAGGGTTTTGATATATGGTTTGATCCCACAACCTTCATCTATTTTTAATACCACCTTTGGAAACCCTTTTGTACTTTAGTACTTTTCCCTTTAATACAACTTCCTAGTTTTCTTAGAAAATAAGTGTGTTCTTCAACTTCAACCACTTGTATGAGCTAATGGGACAACCTCCAATCGAGTGGTGAGACCAAAGCTTACTTGGCAACCGGCCTTCTAAAATATGATAACTCATCTCTCTTTCAATGTTTAGCTTTACTAGAGACAAGACTTACCCACTATTAGCTCAACTCGTCATCTTCGTACGCAAACAAAACATTTTGGAAACATATATCTCTTTTTGGATATTTTTTTTCAAAGCAATTTTCAATTTCAAAACAAGAGGTATGGCAATCTAAATTGATTCAGAGTGAAGGTTCTACTTGATGAGTCAACACTTTCTAAATCTATCCAAGGCATCTACAACTTAGGCTCTGATAGCAACTTTGTAACAGCCCACCTCCCGCACCCTAGGACCGCATCATCCGATGATACTTTCTATTTTAGTTGGGCAGCCTAGGAGGCGTGCCTGTCCTACTATATCTTTTTTCTTTTTCTTCCCCAATCGTTGGGACTTTCTGAGTAACATTAACTCATGTAAAATAATTCAATAAAGATGAACATTGAAAAATATTTAGATAGCATAATTCAATATCATTAATCAAATATAAAACTCAAAAGGATACATAGCCTTTGTGTTTATTATAGCAAAAATAAACTTTAAAATTCTAACAAAGTAAATTGGTCCAACATGCCCTACAATTTAATAAACTCTCAAAAAAATAATTTAATTTTTTTCGATAAGGTCTTAATATATCAATTTTTTGAAAGATTAGAAAAAAAGGGTGAGCTTGAAACCTAGTAGATCTCCAAATATTTAAATTATTATTTCAGCAAATAAGACAAACATGTCAAATACTTTCAAAAAATTATGTGATGCAAATAGTATTATTTTCAAGTGTAATTAAGACCGAAAGGGATCAACCTCTATGTTTTAGATCTAGAGAGAGAGAGAGAGATCATTCCTAAAACTTAAACTCTTCTGAGTAAAATGAGATCACTCCTGAAAACCCAGTTGACTTTGGAGTCAACCCTGACACCTAGTTCTAAGTTAAAGGTCTGGCATGGTTGGAACACACACGAAAAAATCCTTCCTCACGCCAATACGTCGTTAAAATCTCAATTAATATTTTATTAAGTATAAAAACATAAAATTCATGTATATAAACAAAACTTAAGGAAAATTTATACATATAAGCATAGCAGCATCATAACATCATAGATCATGCATTTTTATTCATGTGATTCTAAGACTGCAAATTCTACATAGCATGTATAATAATTGATCATGCATATCCAAAATATCACATACATGCAACCCTTATTTAAATAAAAATATTGAAGTAAAAGTTGAAAATCATCTCCACCTCAGATAACTTTACCCCTTTTGAAACCTCTATTAAATCTCTTTCAGATCTTTTTAATTGCTAATGCAAAATTTTTGCAGCACTTCGTTACTACCACTTTAATTGTTGTTTAGAACAACTTAAGAAAGAAAACGGATGCGAAGAGGGAGGCAAAGAGAGTAAGAAGGAACTTGTTTAGTTCTTGTTGGGATAAAGAGAATGAGAGTGCAAGCAGGGTTTACATAGAGTTCAAATGGGTGAGATTTGACAAGTTTGGGGTGTTCCCAACATATAAAAGTTACTAGTTCTTCAACTTTGCGCACAAGAATTGGTAAGTGTGTGAAATTAGGGTTTTGGAGTCTATTTTGTGCACAAAAACCTTCTTTTTTTTGGAGTTTTTATCGCACTATCGCTGTAATGAAATGGTTACCGAGGTAGTCACGTGCAAGTTTTCTCTTTCCTTAGTTTTTTCAATGACACTGTCGTGGTAACGACCATCGTTACCACAGTAGTCCCTCGTGGATAGTGTTTTAGCGTTTTGAAGAGTATCGTGTTATAGTGGTAGCCCAGCTTGTTCCCTTTTGTTTCCTATTTGTTTCTTTTTAATTTCTTGGCTACGTGACACCGTGTGAAATACACATTTAATTCCTTTTTTGTGGTTAAGTGTTAAGTTGTTTATTATTTCTATTTTTCTATTTCTATTTTTCTATTTCTCATTTGGGCTACCTTTTCTTTTATGAAATACACATTAAAATTACACCAAAATTTCTACAAAATCTCAAGAATCAGTTCTTCGTTATTTATTCCATTTAATCAAATTTCGTACAAATTTTCAAAGTATTACACAAGACACCATGTTAATGGAGATCGAAGAAGAAGAAGAAGTATTATTCACAATTTGAAATCAAGAAGTATTATTCACAATTTGAAATCAATCAATTTTTCTTTTCCTCTCTCTCTTTTTTGGGGGCACTTGGTCTTTTTTCTTTTTTAATTTTCTCTCTTTTTTTCTCAAGCTCGTCAATGCTATTGTTCATTTTACTTCTACAATACCCACAACAACTATATACCTTTCATATTCATATAATATACAAACAATATACAACAAATATTTATATAATAAAAAAAGAATATTGTTTAATAATACTTGCAAAAAGAATAAAAAAATGGTTTAGTTATTAGATTATCTGTACCAAACATGATATTATAGTAATAATATACCATTTATATTTTCTTATTATATCATATGCATACATCTTTTATGTTTTATAAAAGTGTTTTGTTCCATTTAGATTTATTTCTCATACTAAGCATTTTTTAGTATTTAAGTAGAACTTTTAATATACAACGTTGACATCAATATGTATATAAAATTTTTACAATAATAAATATACTTACTCTTTACATTCAAGTTTGATTTCAATCTCCATTTAAACTCCGTCCTTTTTAATTAGTTGAAATTGTATTCATTAGATTTAGATCTATTTTAGATTCAAATTTTTTTTACAATATTGTCTCCAGAATTTGTTCGTAAGTACACTATCAACATTTAAACTATGAATAATAGCATGCAATTTTTGAAATCTTCAACTATAGTAAACACATGGAATACAACTCAATTATATATACAATTAAATAAGGATTATATGAGGCATTTCATCAAATAGATATGATGCACGATATATTGTCAACAATTGAACATTGACTTTCATTTGGCAATATAAAAAAATGACTGATACAAAATTGATAATTACTTGCAATATTACCCTTTGGAATGTGATCAAAACAAGATTTTTTAAATCTTTAGAATTTTTTATTTCTTTTTTTTTATATTCTTCGTTTTGCGATCAATCTCATCATGATATTTTTCTGTAGATGGGGGTTTTGATTGTTTGATTTTTGTATTTAATTTTTGTGTTTGAAAATGAATTTTTGCTCCTATATTTTCAATCTACATATCATTTCTATTTTACTTGTAATCATAGAAATAACACTCTACAACAATGTCATTTTTGCTTGCAAAATTGTCTGTTTTAGAATTGTGATATTTTTTTATTTTGAACTTTATATTACTGATATATTTTATGTTTTGCTATTTTGGTAATATTTTATGCATTTATGTGCAAAAATGCAATTTTCTCTACCTCAACCCAATCCTGGCCCAACAATGAACATGTCGAGTACCCTTCCCAAGGGCGAAGGACGAACCAACTGGCACAGCACCCCGACAAACCCGCCCACGGGCCAAGCTTGCCAAGACATTGTTAAGCCTCATTCCTCAACACCACTCCTAACATTATCAGAGTAATCATAGGGATGCAGAAGAAATTTAAACACATAAACACTAGAAAGATTAAAATTTTATCAAAATAGGTCATTAAAAACATTAATAGCAAAACATGAGTAGCAACAGGAGTGCCTAATCAATTATGTACAAAGCTTTCCTCGTCCTTATACATCGCTCTATCCCTCAAAGCAATAATGACATGAAGAAAACCTACCCAAATAAATAAGAGAGCGCAACTCTACGCAATAACTACCCCCTTGCCCTTATCCATGACTGAAGGACTTGAAAAGTTAGAGTAGTGAGCCTAATTGTCCATGGCGGCTTAGTGAGTAATGCAGTCTAATTCATAACTTAAAACAAGCATTCCACAAATAAAACACATGCCATGAATGCATGAACAATAGCATTATGCGAGTGAATGCAATAGTGAATACAATTTAAATCTACAATGCAGTTATGCACCTTCATTTGAAAATAGTAAAATGGTGAAAGCATTCGCCAAGGCTTTTACTAGCCCCAAGGTGACTAAAAATCCACTCAAGCGAGTTGCAGAAAGTTAGGCGTATCATGTCGACTCGATTAGGACTTATTGCCATTGCTATCAATCGTAACAACCCAATCAGGACTTATTGTCATTGTCATATTGTGACGACCTGATTAGAACTTATTGTCGTTGTCATATCGTGGGCCCACATAACCCCCTCAACAGGCACTCTGTGCTAAGTGGTCATTATCGGGGCTGTATGAGAGACCGACATAACTCGCCCTAACCCTGTACCATCGGACCTCGAGACTCGGTGCACTTTTTATTTAAAACTCATTTAAAGGATATAGATTCATCGCAACATGTAATATCATTTTCATAAATGTATAGAATAACAAGCTTTAAGAAATAAGTTAGAAAACACTACTCACAGGGATGCTCCGCTCCCGATGCTCCTCTCGCGATCGATCACGTCCCGCTAACACTTGTTCTTACAAAATTGACGTAGCTTCTTAATATTAACATGGGACTTGGTTCAACTCTAACTCTATGTAATTGGTCAATCAATGGATTGACCCGGTCAAGGGTGGTCTATCTATACTAATTCAACTTGCATTCGACTATGTCACGTTGAATCAAAATAATTACAAAATCACAAGATTACTTAATGAAGAACAATCAATGCTCAAGCTTAAATACAAGAAACTTTAAATAGTAGATTGATAGATTTTCTTGTCCTTAAGTAATGTTTAAGCCTTTGGAGAACTCTTGAATTTATAAGCTCCAAGTGTTGAATACTTTTTATACAAACAAGATTTTTTGGGCTAATTGTTAAATGACTATGTGACACAATATTGTGTTGATAGAGTTGGGCAAATCTTCAATGTTTCTAAGCCAGGTCAAATTCTTCTAGAAATCTTCCTTCTCTTGTGGATTGACAAGATGCACGAATAAAATAGAAAGAATTTATTACAACGAAACTAAACATGTCAATCGAATTAAAAAAGGAAGACTTGTTAAGGAAAGTAAAAAGAATCTTTCTATATGTTTTGCACACAGACCTATCAAAAAAAGTTTTTATAAAATCTAGGAAGAAAATAATATTTTGTACCAATCTTATTCTCAAACGTCCAAGAATGATTTGGATTCGAAAAATTTAGATTTTAAAAACTTTCTTAGATTAGAAGCTTGCCTAAAAAATTAATATTTCTATTGAATTAGAAACTTTAAAGTTTTTCCATCTTTTCCAAACATGTAGAATATAATATATTAAAGATTATTAAACTATTTCCAAACACATAGGTATATAATTTATAATTATGCATTAATGATTAACACTAAGAATGCAAACTCAAAGTGCCATGTCACACACATGACGTGGCATTTCCCAATAAATTCTTTATAAAACAAATTACTTTCAGAAATTTCACTTTCACTTACACATGTCTAGATAGATTTCTATCATATATTTGAATGTTATGCAACTACAACTACATGAATTTCTTTTGGCTATGCCATGTATTTATCTTGTGGCACATGTAAGTACCAACATTTGTCGAGTAATGCAACCACTAATATAACACTTCTAGATGGCCCAAGAATGTCATTGAGTTGAGTTCTTCCAACACTCCATGTGCATAAATTTTATCATTTTCAATCTTATGGGTGTGTCATATGATACAAAATTTACTGTGTATTTGTGTGCACTTGATCGTATATCATTAATATTCTCTCCTATTGAATGCATAAACAAAGAGAGAGTACTGAATTGTGTTTTTGATTCTTTAGTCATTAAGCTCTCTCCATGGGAGTTAGGATGCTCTTTTTATCTTTTTTTATGATATCAAAGGGGAGAAAGTTTTCAAAATCTCAATAAAGAAGCTTCTATTGCTTGAAACATGTCATAATATGTGTGTTTTCTTATTCTATCTTGATCATGCTCTGAATAATATTATCCATTCTTTTAGTTGGAATTGTTTACCTAAGTGATCATCAATTCGATTCTCATAGTGGTTCAACGTCCACAGATAATATATGATCATAAAAAAAGTACAAGAGTCAAGACAAATTAAGTCTATTAAAGTTGGATCAAATAAAGTCAATGTTAATGTCAAGATTTGGATGTGTTGACTTGAGTACAAAAGATCGGAGCTTATCAGTACAAGAAGACTCCAATTATAATCTTTCTATGGTGCTTCATATTGCTTGGATGCCTAAGTCCATTAGGTGCGCACGATGATAAGTTTATCAAAGGCATAAAGCTATAGACTAGGGCAATTTTGGGTAGGGCCAAGAGCTTGGGGCAGTCAAGAATAAGAAGCGGGCCAAAGCCACTAAGACTGTTATCTTTCTACATATAAAAGGAAAATCAAAAGTGGCCTTCTGACTGGTTGAATGATTCATTTCATGCAAATGTTCATAATATTTACCTAATCAAAATTTTTTATGTTGTCTAATGGAAATTAATGTTTGGCCAAAAGGAAATTTTTCGCATGTTTGATGGAAATGATTTTGAACAATACTTTCATCACAAAACTATTTCCATTAATGATGTTTTGAGAAGTTAAATTGATTTACAACTTAGTCCAAAGATTGAATTTTCATTAAAAATGTGCTTCCACATGTTCAATCATCAATTTAATAAAAACTCAATTCTTCGCAATTCTATTTGAACTTTGTTTTTGGAGAAATTACATAATCAAACTTGTTTTAAATGTGTTTTATCTTGATTAAATGATTTTCTAACAAATTCTGCTGAAAAACTGGTTTTTTTGGAGCACTTCATTTAATGAAGCGAGAAATTTTTGTCTTTGAAACTAAAATATGCTTTTTGTTAAAAAAATGTACTTTTGTTGATTTCCAAAACACTAGAAGTTTTTTTTTTTTTTGATAAAAGAGAGTTTTGTCATTAGAACGTGTTTCGTGTTAAATTTTAAAAAAATTGTCTTGTGTATCAAAGTTAGAGAAGCATGCTTTCCTCGTGAAGCAAAGCTTTTTAGCAATTTTCATAACTGTGTACACAATTTTCCTTCAATTACCAAAGCATGCTTCAAGCACATTCTAGATATCTAATTTTTAACTCAAATGAGTTGTAGCATGGTTTCCTTACTAGTGTGTTTCACTGATTAAGTTGGAAATGAGGTTTTCTTTGGAAGTGTGTTTCACTGTTTTATGCAAAGAATACAAGTTCAAGCAAAATTTGAATTAAACTACTCACATTGGGTCTCCCGTACCGGTGTCTTGTTAATACACGGCTCAATCATGCAAAATATACTCAAATCTGCATTATGGAAACTCAATTTTAGTTTCGTTTGTGAAATGTGGCTCAATTTTAGTTCCACTATCCCTAACCCATATCGACCAACTTAGGTTTGACTTGTCCAAATTTGGTCATACTTGGACAACCAGTCAAAATTGGTTAACACGATCAATTTTGGTCAAATTCAATCAACATGGGATCAATTTGGTCAAAATCCCAAATTTTTCATACTTAGTCAAATTATAGTTACATAATCCCTATTAAGCAACAGATTTTACGATTTTTCTGTTGGAGCCCCTTTCCTAGGCCGAAGGGCAGCCCAACCGACACAATGGCCCGACGAACTCACTCACCATGTCAGTTTACCCAACCACTATTAAGCCTCTCCAATTTCAACAACAAGTGATATCAGAATAATTGATAGACTCAAGAGCGAAAGTAAGCAAATATATAAAGAGAGTGATTATCGTATTACATATTGTCTTGTCTAAAATACACAATTGACCATATATAAATACACAAAAGAATGTGACCGACCTTAACAAAAGAAAGACAAGAAAACGGAAAAGGAGTCGTCAGGAAACTAGGCAATCACCACGCACTTCCCTCTATCAGCCACCGAGGAACCTGAAATATTAGTAGAATAGTCAGCCTAAAAATCAATGTGGCTCAGTGAGTAGTAAGTCCAGAATGTTACCCATAGCCAACATTCCCAAAACAATGCATGTATGCATCAACAGTAAAATGATGTGGTGTGAATGCATGCCATAGTATAAAAGCAGTTATAAACAGTGCAACAGTTATAGAAAAACATCTCAAATCCATGTTGCTCAAAACTATATTAGGACTAGGGTTCAAATCATCAAATCTAACCCTAAGGTCATTGCTCGAGCGGGTCTTGAGTTAGGCGTACTGGCCACTCAAGCGGCTCATGAGCTAGGCATATTACACGAATACGATAACCCCACGCTCCATCCTTGAGTGTCGTGACTCAAGTGGATTTTGAGGCTAGGCGCACTGATCATATGCCCTAACCCAATTCTCGACCCTCAAGTCTAATTCCAATCACATCGTATGCCCTGACCCTGACGCTCGGCCCTCGAGCCTATGGTCTCGTTACCCTTGTACATCTATATGTTTAAATCAATAAGATGTATCTCAATCTCATGAAACCATTTAAACCATGTCATTATCCAAAAGTTTTTATGCAAGGAACACAAGTTACGAAAAACACCTAAATCAAACTACTCACCTCGGGTCCCATGCACCGATGTCCCTTCGACACTCGGCCCAGTCCCACAGTGCTCACTCGAATATGCATTATTTAAACTCAATTTTAGTTCTCTTTAGAATGTGGCTTAATCCCTTACTCAACCATCCCTAATTGGTTTTCATCGACCTAAATTCGATTCGGTCAAATTCGGTCAATCGGTTAAACCTGGACAACTGGTCAAACTTGGTCAAAATTGGTTAACATGATCAACTTTGGTCACCTTTGGTCAATTTGGGTTAAATTCGGTCAAATTAGGTCAAATTTGGCCCATTTAGGCCAAAATCCCCAAATTCGAACACTTAGCCCAATTTGAAGCTTTTTGCTCTCTTTGCTCAATGAATTTGACGATTTTTTTATGATCAATTCGTATGTCTGATTTGCGCCAAACTTTTCAGATTTCATCTACACTTCCTAAACATTCACCAAAATTTTAGATTCTGATTTTTCGACATCAGTTGCTATGGTTTCTACGTGTGGAAATAGGGACTGCGAAATCTCATATCCTATGTGACAGACAGTCAATTGCTATATTAGTTGACCCCTTTACCCAATTCAATTTGGGATAAAATTTGGTACACATAATCTTAATATGTCCAATGACCACTCCACTAAATTTTAGGTCAAAATACTCATTTTTGGTCAGTCAATTGATCTCCTACATCCTCTGTTATGTAATAGATTGTTCAAATGTTCAAGTTTCCTATGGTTTCAAGTGCCTAAACATCTCTATTGCTCCATTGATTTGAAGCCCTATCTTACATATTTTGTATAGCTTAGATTCTAGAATATTGATAGTTCAAGTCTCATCTCAAAACAACAAGCAACCAAGGCTATAATCATTCTTAAATACGCCCTACAACTTAACACATATCAATAGTTCAAAATATTTTAAGTACCAAACTCTTACATGTAACTAGACATCTTGGAATGGACATAAAACTATGTATATAGAGACTTAGGGGTTGGGGTTTATACCTCCTTGTAGCCTCTAGTGTGAGGTTTAAAATGCCTCAAATCTCAGTCCAAATAGATGTCCCTAGCCACTTCAAATGATGACTTAAAACTGGTTTCAAAAATTGTCTTCTATTGGAAATGTTGTAACAATTGGTCAACAGCAACTTTAGTGCCTTGTAGAACAAGTTTAAGACTTCAGTTTCCAATTTCCACCACTTGGATATGAAAGTACACAAGATAAGGAATAAAACAATGGGTTTTACCTCAGGAATGGACCTTGAGTGGGTTAAGAATCAATCCCTTGAAATTTGCTCCAACACAGTTTTTTGTAGGGGTGGCAATTTTTGACACGACACGATAACCTGACATGAACATGACACGAAGTTAACAAGTTTGGGTCAAAATGAAAAACTTGAAAATGACACGTTTAACACGATCATAGATAAATTAAGAGACAAACTATAAATAAGTTAATTTAAATTTAGTATATCTATTAATATATTAATAATATATTTTTTTTATTATTATTTTAAATAGAACTTTTTTAAAATTTTAATTTATTTTTAGTATTTTCTCATATTTTTATTAATATTTTTTATAAAAAATTATTTTAAAAATTGGTTGTAAAAAGTTAAATAGGTCCTATATATGTACACGATTATGAACACGGTTAAACACGACCCATTTACGACACAACTGGTTTATGACACAATGACACGAATTGTCACCCCCAATTTTCTACAGGTTTCCAGCTACAATAGTGACAAACAACCTTTTATGTGGTCGTTTCAGTCTCAAACGGATGTGGAATTCGACCATAGAGGGGATTGAGAGCTTTCCAACAAACCCAAGATCACAGAAAACGAATGTGGGATAAGGGAGAAACAGATTGTTGAAGATGGGTTGCAGAAACTGGAAATAAGAATTTGCTCAAGAGTTAAAGTTTTGTTGCATGTTGAGGTATACTTACATGGCAAAAGGGAGTGCCACGTGGCTCGTGAGCTGCCATACAAGGTGCCTTGTTGTCTCCATGTATTAGCTTGCTCAGGAGGGTGATTGGATTGACAAAACCATGGCTCAAAACCATAGATTTGCTGGTTTTCCTGCTGAAAATTCACTGAAAATTCAATAAAAATGAAGGAAAGAAGAAGATGGGGGGTGTGGGCCGGCCCACGCCCCGATTTAGTTTGGCCCGGTTCAGTCTTGCAATACTTCAAACATACATTGCCATTCTTTTAAACATCTTTGAGAAAGAATAAATTTATGCTGAAATGCTTAGTTTTTCCATAAAAATTGCATTTTTGCTGATTACTATGGTTGTTTGGTTGTCCACCATCACCTATGTACTCATGTCTTGCTTCAAGTGTAAATCAATTAGAATATTTTTTTAGTCATAAGGCTTGAGTAACAGCGGTTGTGGCTGTTATAAACTCTACGACAGTTGTTTATTTTGCAACAATTTTCTGTTTCCTTGATCACTAGTGAATACCCATGATCCACAGCTAAAATAACAACCAGAGGTGCTTTTCATATCATTTGATGATCTTGCTTAATCACTATCAAAGTAACCTTGTAACTTGAAACTTTGTGATGAACAAAACTTGATGCCATAGTTTAAAGTCCCATTGACATACCATACAACTCTTTTAGCTACTCTAAGACGAAATTTATTAGCATAATTCATAAATCTTGAAAGTACACTTACAACGACATGCAAGATATATGGTCTTGTTGCTGAGAGATACATCAAGCAAATAATTAAGCTTCTATTGAGTGTTGCATTCGCTTGTTCAGCTTCTGCATTGTTTCACAAATTCTCTTTTAGGCAAATAGGAGTGCTCATGTGTTTTATAGTTCTCTATGTTGAATTTCTTTAAAATCTCTTTTGCATACTTGCTATGACAAATGAAAATCTCATCCTTTTTCTTCTTTATCTCCATGTCAAAGAAGTAAGGTGTCTCTCCTAGGTTTGTCATCTCAAAGGCTTGCATTATGTCTTTTTTAAACTTTTTGAATAAGTCTAGCTAGCATTGCTACCTGTAACTAGGAGATCATCTATATACAAAGAAACACAATAAATTTGGCTTGATCACCTTTTATATGCAAAGTTGATTCACTGAGACTTTTGACAAAGCCTAATTTTATTAAGTACTTTCAATTCTGTTGTACCAAGCTTTAGGATCTTGTTTCAAACAATGCATAGCTTTCTTTAATAGATAGACATTGTCTTCTTCCTCTTTTACCGGAAAGGTTTTAGCTTGCTCAACATAGAAGACTTGTAACCATACCAAGCCTCAAAAGGAGTCTTCCCATCTACTGTTTTAACAAAAATACTATAACATTAACGGCCTCTACCTAATACTCCTTAAGCAATTCTTTGTTGTAAAGCATGCATCTGGCCATTTCCATTGTCATGTTATTCTTCCTTTCACTACATTTTGTTGTGGAGTGTATGGAATTGTTAGTTGATGTTTAATACCAAACTCCTAGCAAAATAAGTTGAACAGTTCAGATATATATTCCTTCGCATTGTCAAATCTCAGAACTTGGATCCTGCAACCACTTTGGTTCTCAATTTAATGCTTGAGTTTCCAAAACACACTTGCAACCTGTGTCTTGAACCTAATCAAATAAACCTAGAATATTGGAGTGAAATCATCCATAAAGGCAATGTAATATCTACTCCCATTGAGTGAAGGAGTACTCTGGGGTCCACACAAATATGTGAATCCGTTGCAACCTCTCAATTGCTCTCCAAGATGCTTTCTTGAATGATCTTGCATGTTTGCCATAATGACAAGCTCTGTAGCTAGGTAATTCTATCTCTAAGCGAGATAAGCCTTGAACCAACTCTTCCTTTGCATATTCAGTACTATCGTATAATGAAAATGGCCTAGCCTATTGTATCAAGTATTGGTATTGCTGAGCATAATAGGATAAGTTGTTTGTTCCTCCTTCATTGGATTAAGTGAGACGCTTTTGCCTCTCATTTTTATTTAAAAACTTTTTTGTCATTAGAATCTTTGATGAAACATTTTTCATTTTCAAAGATTACTTTAAATCCTTTCTCAATTAGATGTCCCACACGAAGCAAGTTTTAGTCAATATTAGGTACATACAAAACATCAGAAATTAGTATTAATTTCCTACTTGGTGCAACTTTTGATGGCTACCGTTCCTTTTCCTTTGACAATTATGTGTTCACTATTGCCACTTCTAACTTTTGATTGGCACAGCTACTATCCACTAGCCAACATTAATGTGAGATGTTGCTTGGAAAAGGGGTTGCTGCAAACAGTTGTTCTTCCTCTTGCTAATCTGCAACTTGAGCCTCATCCTTTTGCTGAAAATTACTTCTGCAAATATTCTCATGACATCCCAGGTTATTGCACTTTGCACACATAACATCAGATCTTCTCCAACACATAAAAGAAGGATGACCCTTTTTGCAGCAATGCTAGCAAATAGGAAATTTTCTACGTCACCATTACTTATTGCTAGTGTTAGGAGTTGCTTCTTGTTTGCTTAAATTCTTCTTCTTACTCTTCTTTTTTCATGCCTTTTTCTCCTCGGTTGATTTACAATCTAGCTTGCAATGCCCCTTCCACATAACTTCAACCTTTGGTATTCTTCTTTGTTCTTGGGCTTATAAAGAATTTAAAAGTTCTGCCAAGGTGATTCTTGATAGATCTTTAGTATTCTCCAAGGAAGAAATGGTAGCATCAAATCTTTTACAATTAGTCACTTGTATTTTCTGAATCATTTTAGAATCAGAAAATATAGAACCAAGTAATCTAACTTTGTTAGCTATACTGAGAAGTTCATTAGCATACTCTTTAATAGTATTCATCCCCTTCATTTTCTACCACTCAAATTCTCATATTAGATTCAACTACTTGCATTGCCTTGACCTTTTCATCTCCTTCATATTCATATATTCTAGAGAAAATTCTAGATTTCAAATGTTCATTTTATAGTCATGATTCGAGTGAAAATTTCTAATGAGGCTGTAGCAAATGAAGAAGCTCTAGCCTTCGATTTATTTTGTTTTCTTTTCTTTATTGTATTTTCATTTGAGAAATTGTTCAATTGTCTATGTAGAGAAGGAATGTCATAGTCTTCCTCGACAACTTCCCAAACATCATTTGCCTCTAGGTGTGCCGCCATTCTAGCTGCCCAACATGATAATTATTACCATTAAACACAAGTGGTGCTAACTATGTAAAACGCGTTTTAGAATACATTTATTTAAATGGATCGAAGCAAGATTGTACAGGTGGATTTTTGCTTGATTAAAAGAGCTCTGCTACCAATTTGTAGCAATTTAGTCTTAAATTACTACAAATAATAATAAGAAAAGCATGTACTAAAATAAAAATTGGAGAAGCTTAAAGTGTATTGAGGAACAATCTACTTAAATAGATAAGTTTGCAACAGAAATAACAAAATTCCTAAACTTCATCCACTAGCTGGAACAACTAATAAATAAATGAAAATCGACACAAAATCTCCTAAAAGCTTGGTCAAAGATCATGTGGTGATCATACAGCTTTGAATACTTCCATTACATTAAAAGAATGACCCATATGTGTAAAATCTTTGCAAGCTGTGTAAGCAGTCATATTATCAATTCTACATACGCTGATGCATATATTCAATAGATTTAAACCTACCTCCATCACTGCCAAAGAAGTCACAAATGTTATATGGTCTAAAAGTTGAACTACCTCAAGCACACACTGATATTGTTAAACAAATGGATTAGATGGTGAACAAAAGTATGAAGGACAAGTGATTTCAACCCATCAGTCTTATCAGGAAACTTGACTTGAATGAAGTCTTCTATTGTCTTGAGGAGAATTAGAAGGCCATAGATTTGTCTTGCGATATGCTTTTCCTTGGATGGAAGGTTAGCTTATAATCATCTCAGATAATTCTAGAATTATATATATTTAAACATTACAAATGTTGTATGTTGTCCCGAAAAGGTTTTTGTCATCTTTTTCTACTTTTTATCTTGGTGAAATGGTGGAATAACTACAAGTAGCCTGTGACGAAGGGTCTGCATTGATGGCGAAGGAGCTAAAGTCGTTGAACTCCCTCTTCATGGCTCTATAAACATGATTCAAACCCTCCTCAATTAGCTCTAGTATGGTTTGAGGCATGGGTGGTTCATTGATAGATACAGATCCTTCCAGCATTTTCACCACTTCACCCATGGAGGGTCTCATTGAAACCTCATCTTGGATGCACCACAAACCTACTTTCAATGCCCTAACCAACTCTTCTTCGTCTACAACATTTAGTATTCGCTTATCTGCAACAGCCATTGGTGTTCCATTCATCAGCTCCTGTATAAACCAAATTAAGTGAAGTTAGCAAGCAAGCACCTATACAGTAACTTGATAGGTTTTTTTTTTTTTTTTTTTTTTTTTTTTTGTGTGTGTGTGTGTATTATGGTGAAACTAGTGTCACCGCTGTTCAATTATAAGGTTGTACCTAGTAATTTATAGTATTGAACACTAACTTGATCCTATAAGGTGATACTTGAGTAGGATGCTCTATTTTCAGGATTCTTCTTCTTAACAACAAGGGAATGATTATGTTTAATTTTGAGATCAAAGTACTTTGTTGTGACTATTTCTTGTAAGAAACAATGACCAAAATCAAGTCAAACTTTTGGAATTCATTTGAGAAATTGTTCTTAGTTTGGAGTAGCATGTGTATCTTATTTTTTCAAGGGTAGGATCATGTCTCTAAATTTTCTTTCATAAAGCACTTTATGTTCTATACTTCCTTTAAAAATTGAAGTGATTACGACATACTTTATGATCTATACTTCCTTTGAAAAATGAAGTGATCGCAGCTTACACTTGAGGAATTAGGTTTGGTTCTTACTCCAAAAATCTTTAGAGTATGGCGAAATGGACATACTTTTTTTAATTGTCCACCCCATCCTCATTCCCTTTTTCCAAGATTTTCTAAATTAAATATTCTTCTTCCTCTTTTTTATTAAAAAGATATAGAGTGAGATGGTTAAATAAATAAAAAAAAAAGTAGCATATAATTAGTTGCACCTACTGTGACATAGCTTATTGAAGAATTTCAAATAATTGATGAAGTATATCTACCAGAGGTAGCTTGTGCTTAAAGATCTAGCTCACGTGTAGTATGTAGATGATGTTTCAACCCTTTGAGAGGTTTTGGGAAGTTGAAATATTTATTTTGTGCAAAATTTGGTTATTTTTCTCTATGTACCTCTCAATATTTGTGAACAACAAAAAGAGAGATGGTTTTTGAAATAAGCGAAGGTACCTTGAATGCCCACCCAGGGTAGAAGAACTTCTCTGCATCCAATGACATGTCCAAGTTTCTTCGACCTCCTACGATTTCTAGAAGAAGCATTCCATAGCTGTAAACATCAGCTTTCACAGTGATAGGCCGGTTGCCAATCCATTCAGGAGCCAAATATCCTCTTGTGCCTCTCACCATTGTGACAACATGAGAATGTTCTCTTCCCATCAGCTTTGCTAATCCAAAATCTGATACTTTTGGACAAAAGCCCTCATCTAGCAATATGTTCTCTGGCTTAATGTCACAATGGATAATTCGGTTTCTACATTGTTCATGGAAATATGCAATCCCTTGTGCTGTGGCAATTGCTATATGGATTCTGGCTTTCCAGTCTAGCAACCTGTTTTGGTTACTATGTGATGGAAAAATCCATTTGTCCAGTGAACCATTTTTCATGAATTCATAAACTAAAAGCCTGTTTACCAAGTATACATAATAGTGTGAGCTTTGTTTTTCTCCTTTCTTTTCAATGTGACATTGCTGGAATTTCCATTATTGACATAATAAGAGGTCGGAGATAGAACCACATACCGGTGAGACCTTTCAGAGCAAAACCCACAGAGGCGAACCAAGTTCATGTGATGCATCGAGCCAATTGTGTTTACTTCTGTTATAAATTCCTTCTCTCCATGAGGCAAAACTCTTTCCAGTTTCTTTACAGCAACCAGTGTCCCTTCTCCAAGCCTTCCCTTGAAGACACTTCCAAAACCTCCTACCCGAGTCAAACAGAGATTCAGATACAAGTATAGTAATTAACAGGTCTAGCATTGCAAACATTTCTTAATATATAATACTCAATTTGACTTACCTTTTCCAAGCAACTGAGTAAAATTACTCGTTGCCAATTGCAGTTCGCGATAACTGAAGTTTACTGGAGCATCCGACACCGTCACTGAGGTTTGGGGTGATCGCCTCAATGATGTTCTTCCATGAATACTGTAGTATAACAAGAAGCAGAGGCAAGCAATGACAAAAGAGAGGCATACAACAATTGGGAGAATGAGAACCCTGACATGGCTATGGGTGGAGCCTTCGATCTTCTCTCTCGGAGGAAATGAGCTGCTATCCTTAACAACTTTCACAAATAACGTTGAACCAGGGTCCTCAAAACCCCCTAAAACCAAGCTCTTCAGAACCCAACAGTATGGTTGCTCCTCATTAAGTCCGTACACTGAAGCAACACACTCACAATTTGATAAACAAACGTCCCCACACTTCGATATTGTTTTGAAATCACTGTAGTTTGCAATTACTGATGATTCGTGATGGTAATAGCTAGTCTCGGGCACGGTAATCATCTCGAACTTGGGTCTCAAATTCTCCCCTGAGTTGCTTTTACAGTTAAAAGTAGTTACAGATGAATTGCCAGAGCACCCGGAGTTAGGATCCTCCTGAGAAGTCCCAGGGAAGCACGTACAACTTGCGTTTATCTTACTCCCATCAAGTTTACAAATCCCACTCCCACATGCTCCAGCTATGTCACAAGGGTTTGATACGGCTGCCCATTCCGGTACCCATTGCCGAGACCCATTTAAATCATTGTCCCATCGATACAATCGCAAATTTCCATTTGTCTCTAGCGTTAATCGCCTATGAACTGACGATGAGTTAATTCCTGCAGATGAAGCCCCTCCTTTTCCTTCACCATCTTGATCATTTTTGTGAACATACATGACTCCGTCTGAAGTTGCTCCATACACAATACTGAAACTCCCAGATTCGTCTAAAGTTGCATAAACATCTCCTGTTATGTTTGATATTTCTGGGCCTCTCCAGTACGAGTAGTTTACGTAAGATGCCGATGATAAGTTTGTGTGATTATATTCTGGTGGCGCATTGTAGGTGAGACCAATGCTCAGAGAAGTAGGCTGTTGGAGCATCTTTAGTGTGTAGTTACCGTCATGTTGCCATGCTGACTTGAAGGATGTTAGCTCTGAGGTGACTGTCAGTTGTTGGCCTGGAAGCAGTGTGTTTGATGGGTGCGAGAAGCTCTGCCATACTGGGTACCCAGAGGTGTTATAGAGAACGAAGTTGCCGGAGTCTAACATTGCAGCCGTTTCTACGCCGGCAAGGGAGGTGTTTGACATCCACATCGTTGTTTCCTCGTCAGTGAGGAACAGGTTCCCGGTGTTGTCCAGCTCCAAGATTGCATCTTTTCCAACCAGAGAGTTTCTATATGTTTTAGATAATTGAGACATTGGAAATTGTTGGAAAATTACAATTTAATATAAACTCCAAAACAAATAATATTATAATTTGTAAATTTATATTTATGAAATATAACAAATATGATTATAATCATTTTTTTTTCAAACCATAATCTTAAATAAACAAGAACTTTGAATTATAATTCAAGGGTCAATATAACATTGCTCTTAATAAAATTTACTACATATTTGTGTCAAATCTATATATTTATATACATCTTATAAAATGATTGGCAATCAAGTTACTCTTGTTCTATAAAATGATGGCCAATTGGAACTAAACAAAGGAAGCACCTGGTGATAGCGGTAGACCAAACGGTGACTCGGTCGCCGGGGAGCTGAGCATACCAAATTGCCAGCTGAAATTGGTTTTGCCAACCCGCTCCAGTGAACCCAAAAGCAAAAGTTCCATTATCTGAAACCCATGCCTCATCTCTCCCAGCCATCAGCCTCGAACCCAGCGCAATTCGCCCCGCAAACGCCTTTAACACTACTAGTTCGCCCAACCACAGCACCCACCAAACCAGCACCAAGTACTTGGATTTCTGCTTGAGCCTACGCTTGAGCTTAAGAGAAGTAGAATAAGAAGGCATTATAATTTCTGTGATTCCCACTTGTTTTACAGAGCTCTCGTCATGGTTTATTTATTTATATGTAAGTGAAGCAAATAGGTAGTTATATACGGACCCCCTGGCCTGTCATCTGACTTACAGACGAAAAGGAGAGAAAACCACAAGCAAGTAGTAGGTATGGCATCACACGTGTACAGTGGTGGGTGAGCTAAATGTTGATTGGCATGTGAAGGGTCCAATTCCGTCTTCAAATGGTCGGCGAGGCAGAGGGAAGCACAAATACGCCGAATCAATAAACTGTGGCACGTGTTCATTTCTGTCCTTCTGGTTGCGGTGGTGGTGATCCAAAGTCAATAGTCAACCTACTTGAAAAGCCTGTATTCATACTTAGCGAGGTTTTTGTTGAGGATCTTTCATAATAGTTAGTTACACCATCTTTGAGTATAATACTAACGTTATATCATGTTTTATGATCATTTTATTATAATATTTTTTTTATTTTCTATTACAATTCTCAAAATTTAATAGATAGCACATATCTTATAAAAGAATTAAATTTTAAACAAATAATAAAAATAAAAAACATAAAAATGCTAAAAAGTTTGTTTATGAGAAAAATTAAAAATAGGTCAAAAGAGTCAAAATACTAAAAAGATATTAAAATATAATATATATAAATAAATTTTTAACAAGTTAAAAAAAAAAAAAAGACTCATTATGCATGTAATATGGGTTGCACATTAGGGTGGGCGTAACCCTTATTGCACACTATTCCATTCCATCGCATTGGGAGTGAAATGGTAGGTAGATGTATTCCCTTACTATTTCACTCCACTACAATCACCCTTATGTGTGTCGACAAGAGTTCTTGCTAGGCCTTGTTGCTTGACACGCTGAGCTAGGCTCCTGTAAAAACATTGAACTGACATACAGCAATATCTATTTAGTATAATTGGTTAGGCAATAACTACCTAATCAACAATTTTGGGCAAAACTAGTTGATAAGCAAAGGGGAAAAGGGCTGGTGGTGGCATTGTACAATTCTATTCCGCATTGGACATAAGAATCTATCCCTCATTGCTAAAATGCCTAAGTTCCAAGAGCTAAAAATGCAACCTCCTTAATTGAGGTAATAAAAGGTAAAAGGTCATATATAAGGTAAACTTCATGAAAATGACACATCATTTTGAAATCTTGCTCGTCTCTCTGCATTATCAAGGATAAATGTGTGCCTACCATCTTTGTCATGTGCTTATCAAGTCAAAATCTTCTTCTAGCATCTTTGGCCAATGACCTTGTACTCTATAGATACTCATCATTTCTTCCAATAAGGTATGCAATTTGCAGTACTAGCATAAGTAGTTTGTGTGCATTGTAAATGCTTTTAGATACATTTTCTAAGAATTTCAAGACCATTTATGCATTTTTTAGCATGTTTTAAGTTAGTTCATGCAATACTCCGTATTCTAAACTTTTATTTGCTTAAACTGTTGAGTAATTTCTTTAAAAGATATTCTTCCAATAGCATGAAAATGAAAAACTTATTCCTTTTTTAAAACTTTCAATTTCTTTTTTTTTTTTTTTTTGAAAAACCTTTACATTGCGTTTATGTAAAAAAAACTCAAGTTGTACAGTCAAGGGGATTCCACTTTTTCATTTCCTTTCTTTCATTTTTGCTCAAATCGTGGCTTATTGAAATATTAAAGATTGAAATCCTTCATATTCAAAGGATGTAAAGACCCATATTCATTGCTAAAGAATATATGTCTAATCAAACATGGGCCCTGTGGTGATAAAGTTTAGCCTTTTCAACTTAGAGCATACATTTTTAAATTACGAAATGAATATTTAGATTAGCCCAAGACAATGTCAAAGAAAATATACAAGAAGAAAGAGGGAAAGGGTTGTCTTCGAGTCCTGTAGGTCTCCTCTGTAACATCTCAAATTTTTTAGTTCTAATTAATCATAATTTTAATACAAGATTAACTCCACACAACCAGGATTGACCATGATTATGACCTAGTGAAATGCTCCGAACATTGAGGAAAATAAAAAAAAGGGGGAAAAACATGCAATACACTGCACCATTGTTGCAGTGCGCTACAATGCAACCAGTGACCAAAATTTGTGCAATGTAGCGCATTGCTCTAAGTTGGGGACTATGATGCACTGTGTTCACACTGCCCTAAGCACATTATTGTGAGGTTATGCACTTTGCATTGAGATTTCTACCAATCTAATTGTTCACAATGTATCATGTGGCTGATCGTGAAAGAGCACACTTGATGTTCATTGGCCATAGAGAGTGTGACTTGGATCATACTCGCTTAGGAGAGTTAGACGATTCAAAAGATAGTTTATTGTTCATTTTCTTAATTGGTGTAGTAGCATAGTTGTGATAGTGCAATAATTAATGTTCTTCCCTGTGGTGTTCATGAACCAACAATCAAAGAATAGCCTTTCTCTTAGTTAGAACAATCCTTTAGCCCAAGCTTCAACCTACAATACTTAACCCAAATAACTTATCAACAAATTAGTTGGAAAAGAGAACAAAAGAATGGGAAATACCACTCTCTAAGTGTGTGGAACTTGGTGAGAGTTTGAGGGATGTGAGTGTTAGAATATAGAGTCACTAAAATAGTTAGAACCAATCTGAAACTTTTGTGCAGTTAGTAAATAGATTGGAAAAATGATGTGCAGCAAAAAATAAAAAATAATGTAGTAAGG
>JAJIYU010004234.1:0-24732 GCA_030144865.1 Tinospora cordifolia | reverse complement strand
AATAATAATAATAATAATAATAAATTTTAGGCCAGCATTTTGCAATTGATGTGCCAACATTATTTTCCTAATTAGAAGCATATGTGCATATGGTTCAAAGAATTAGAGGGTCAATTAAAGAATACAAAAAGCCTATGAAGAATCAAATTGCACAAAGGACATAACATAAACTAAACACACTAAAACGAAATAACACATAAAAATAGCGTAAGATAGACATACACATACACAAAGTGCAAAAAGACAACATGGAAAGAAGGCAGTCTCATAGTTGCTTCATATCAGATATGGTTCCATACCAAAGACATCAAAGTGATAATATACTAACATCAGAAAATGTATTTTTTCTTTTTTTGAAAGCATAACCACAATTTTTTTTCCCATATTAATAAGTTGGTTTTAATGCACATGCATGAATGCAAATGATATTATTTATAAGTAATTTTCTCATAAAAAATATTTTATTATGATAGATATTTTTAAGGAAAAAAAAATACAACAATGTCTTTGATGAGAGTGAGCGTAAAAATGAACTTTTTTTACTTGAAAACAAAAATAAAGTTAATGAAGATAGAAAGTTGAAAGTTAGAATGCGAAGAAAGGAGAATATTATCCTGAAAGAAGCCCAAACAGTAGGAGACAGTGCCAATGTTAGATAGTTAAAAGGTCAAACTAGTATCTTACCATTTCTGACATTAAAACTAATTTCTCAACACATGAAAAATGCAGGCATATTGGATGCTTAGCTGAAAATGGTTCACCATGAGTTTCAAGTTTTCTTATTATACCCTTTTTTTTTGGAAAATATAACAGTAATACTCCAAAAATTGTAACCTTAATCGGTTATTTATGAATCCAAATTAATCAAAATTTAACCTAAAATAAACCCCAGTCAACAAAGGTTGATCATCGTAACAAACAGGTCCACTTCACTGGTGTAACAAGCATACTAAGAAAGTTTTAAAAATTATTTTAGAGTCAAAATGATAAAATTAGGTAACAAGTTTCATGTCAAAATGCTCGGAACATCAAGGAGAATTAAAAAGAATCTCAAATTCAAAAGTTACAAAAATGTCACTACAATGCACTGTATTGCAACCAATGGGCTAGAAACCCACAATGCAGCACACTGCACTACTATAGAATTCTCAAAACACTGATTTTTGCGAGATCGCAACTTTGTATTGAGATTTCCACCAATCTAAGGGTCCATGAGATGCCACGTGACATGCTTGTGGAAGTCCATACAAACTCCTTGGCCAAGAGGAGAGAGACAGGAATTTACCGCTCTCATGATAAGAAAAGTGGCACCTCTTTGGTGATGTTGAGCTGCAAAGGAGAAGCATGAACTCTTTCCCATGCTCATACTCAATCTAATCAACTTGATTAGATTGAGTATTTTTCTCTTTAATCAGAGCACTCTCCTAGTAAACTTTGATTTGAAAAAGGAGAATAAGAGAGTGAGAATTTTCATTATCTAAGTATGCAAGCAAAGTGTGGAGAGTGGCGAGCACGAGAGAAAGAGTGCAATAAGCTTTGCAGGGTCTTGGAGAGCAGCAAACAACTGATTTTAAGCTTTCCTAAACTCCCTCCTTCCTCTAGGTACACATATTTGAAGACCAAGCCATGTCATGAACACTTTGTTCATGAAAGAAACATAATTGTCCACCAAATTTGGGGGAATTTTCTTGCAAATCATGGATCGTAACTTGTTAAGACCCATACATCAATAAATTGTGGGTTTTGCAATGATTACGACTCTACAAGAACAGTGTAAATTTATCAATGGCAAACCAAAAACTGAGTCTACGTTCTAGGTCACAAGACTTTGTGACCAACCCTCTTTGGGCTTGTTTTTAGAACTGATCAGAGATAAGAAACCTTGACCCTTACACCATTAGAAAATAAGTATAAACACTTTCGAAATGCTACTGGAATGACATGAAACATTGAACTAAGGCGTCAAAATCACGAGACCAAAGATGGGTGGCTTATATAAACAACAATTATGGTCAAACATAAGACCAACCATAGAAAATCCTCATTTTGATCTCAAATTCTTGGGAATCATGTGATCAAACCTTTGTAGCATTACAGGGCATTGAGAGACGAACAAAAATGAGCTCTGGAACACTCCAAACCGATACTTGTAAGGCCTTAAACCGAGGATGCCACTGATAGTCCACCATGATGGGTTAATGTTTTTCTGTGAGTAAACCTCTCTCGGCAGGCTCTAGTCCAGGAGTTGGGATGTTTTTGAAAACTCTTCCCTATGTGGCCTTTGTCCAAGAGAAGAGATGATTTTAAAAACCTTCCTTATGGGACCTCGGTCCGAAGATTGATATGGATGAACCACGGTTTGCCTTCAAGTACAACAGTTGACCGATTATGTCCATGGGGTATTGTATTGGTCCATGAACTACCTTAGAATTTGTCTATATCCTACCCAACATCAACAAAAAACTAAATGGTTGTTTAAAACGCATAATGCTTGCAGTGTGTGTTTAATCTATGTTTATATATGTTTATTTAATTTGAAAATAAGCCTACTGGGCTTGTAAATCTCATTTTGCTTTGCTTTCAGATACAAGTACCCATTGACTGAGTTTTTGAGAGATAGTCCCGCTATTATGTTCTTTCTTTCTTTAATTCCATGTTTGTTTTCCTCACGTGGGACAAACTTTCTTATGTTATTCATTTGAAACATTTGTAAATAATGCCCTCATGTAAGGGCTAACTCAGATTATAGACATGTTGATGTAATGGGATAGAGCAGTTTGACAAGAATTTTGCACCGATGGCATTTGAGCCGTACCTTCATTATTCTCTGGTTTTAATAGATGGACTTTTGACTGTCTTTTTTATTATATCTTGATACTTTCTGTCTTTATCATTAACCAACGAAACAGAACATGAACATGAACAGTAGCATCCCTTGAGGATAGTAGCCCGACAACGTTTTCACATGAAATAATAAGTTTTCAACACTTAAATGAGAAAATGGTTGTTGGAAAAATGAATAAACCAAGGTTTTTGAGAAATAAATTGAATTTCGAAAGGTTACAGTGACATCTAAAATAAATTGTATAAATTATCAATTGAAAATCACCTATGCCAGGATCCAAGCCCATTTCACCAAGAATTGTAATTCCAGCATCTTTTGCCCCTTCACTTAAATTTGACATTGCATCATCAACATAGCTTGTTGTGACAAGATTTTTCTTGAGCTGCAATGGAAAATAAAGATACCAAATAGCTCAATGACATGACAGTTAACTATTAAAAATTAATTTTAATTTCAGATGAAAATCAAAGCAATTTCAGAGCATAGCATTAGAATTTTGCACCTCAACACATGCTTCTGCTATGATAATGTGGCAACTAGGTGGCAATAGGCTAATGACAACATCAGCCTGCATCAACACCAAAAGGAGATAGTAACAACATATACCAAACTAAGACACTTTTTTGGCAAGGTTGATTATAGACTATCAAAATGAAAAGTCAAATGAATAAATGAATATGATCATATTTGAAAAAGGATAGCAAAAAAAATTACAACTATTTCTTTCTTGAAATCAATTTAGCTTTCCAAGATGAAGATCATGTTATCAAAGTTGGAATGTGCTGTATCTTAAGAGATACCTTCTACTGTCTGCAGTCTGCATAAGTAAATCTGAGCAGACAAGAGATTTGCCTCATAAATTTAAGTTGGAACGTGATGATAGTTTTGAGGAGCTTTTTGATTTGAGATGGTCAAAAGCATTCAAAAGATTTGTTTGCTTGCTTCACTCCAAACTGGAGAGATTTAGAAGCTGGGCAGTTTTGGGTGAACGAGATGAAAGGAGTGGTCTTGGCAGTGCTAGCTGACCAGAGAAGTTGTTAAATTAACAGAGCATTTCGTAAGTTTCACATTTTTCCCTTGGGGATTTTTTGCTAAGAATATGTGAACTTGGAAATTCTTGCTTTAAGGTCAATGCAAAGGCAATCTCTATCCCATCCAGCCAAATACAGCAACAATCCATCCAAAGATACGTCCCTTCTCACTAAATTGAATGATCATCTGAAGATCCTATACAATTGAAATTAATTTATCTGATGAATTTACCTGTGAAATGTAATTGTGAAGGCTTTTACTGTCTGTTATATCAAGCTGAATAGCAGATACATTAGGAATGCCTTCTATTGTCTGCATTACAAACACCATTTTCAAAATTTTAACTTCAAATTTCCAAATTCCAAAAAAAATAGCTGGTTAGTTCATTAAGTGCCACATATAACTTGCATGCACATACCATTCATAAACTTAGCCTTTGGAATAAAAAATAATGATAGGTCAAATATATACAGATACAAGTCTAGCACAACCAAGAAACTGAAACAATAACGATAATGCAGATCATACCAAAATTAAGCACTGACCAACAAAGACGAAGGAAGCAATTATTTATTTGAGTTTCATACTTCAAGTTCCTCCCACTTTAACTTGTTCATTGAAAGACATATGGGTTAATCTACCATCTTAAATACACATTGGATTTCAACACTCCAAGGGCTCGTTAAATAACTTCTTTTCTTTTGTGTGTGTATATGTGTTGCAAGAGAGACAGCAGGAGTCTCACCATTTTAATTGAAGCTTTTCTTCATAAGAAATCTCCTGTAAATAAAGCCATCATATATTCCAAATACTAACCATCACGACATGTCCTATATGAAATTGGATTTCAGAAACTTATGTGGATTATAAAGCCAATCTCATGACTCCCCGATTTATATGTGTGTAAGGTCCAATGATCAATGTCTACGCTGGAGAACTAGACCGTTATGCATCCATGAAATGAAGTGGAAAGATCATGAACCATAAGAAGTTTCTGGATACTTCAAGGCAATTACCTCAAAGAAGAACCTCCACCTGTTCTAATGTCTTCCGACATGCAACTAACATCTTCATAGTTGGAAACATGTACATCTGAAATATCAGTAGTTATTGTTTATTTATTCTTTACATATTTCCTTTCATGTCCTCTACTTTTCCACTATCAGAATTACAACTTAACATAGATAACCTCAAATGGAAATTTTACTGTATTAAGCCACTCAAAGGTGCACTCGTCACAAAGATTGATTCCGGCCACTCAGCAATAATGAGATTCCAAAACTCCTCAAAAGCAAGAGTCCATACATAAAACAATTAAGATATGACATAAAGCAAGAGTATAACTATATAGAAAGAATATAAGAAAATATTATAGCAAAGCTGGCTCTTCATTACCTAGGACCAAGGAACGAAAATTCAACTTCGCCACAAATTTCTACCTTTAAAATTAGAATTAATTCGAAGAGTTCGAGAAATTCGAAAGAGTTTTTGCAAAAATTTGTCAACTTCGAATAATTAAAAAAATACGATATATATGCTAAAATATGCACAATTTCTATTTAAAATAATGAAAATAAATATAAATAAATATATTTTACATATAAAAGTATGCATATAATGGTTTTTAATGTATATTTTAACATTAACAATGTTAAATACTCATTGTGCTTGTTAACATAAAACTGTTATAAAAAAGAAAAGAAAAAGAAACCTGTTGTCAAACCCTAATGGTCTTCCAAACATAAACCTTAGATCGATTAATCGTTGGCTTGCTAGTCGCTACAAGCGCAATTGTATTCAATTTTCTCTGTCGATTACAATAGACGGCTTTCGTTTCTTGTTCTTCTCTTAATGTCTCTCCCCGTAGGCTCTCGACTTAATTTTCTCTTCTCTTTCTTTTCTCTATCGTCTCTCATCTAGGCTACAACTCATTCTTCTTTCTATTGAATAGCCACTCGTCAGTTGCGCATATTTTGTTTTCAATCTTCTTCATTTATAGAGCGAGATTTTTTTTTACAATCTCTATGATTATAGAAGAATTTATATGTACCACGTAGATTCTTTCATTAAAAAATGTGTTTTTATAGCTTTTATGCTTTTTTTTTGCGCTTACCACGTGCCAAAATCATTCTTGCCATTATATTTTTCAATATCAAATTTTGCATTTAATACACCCATGCTCGTTATATTAATAATTAGATTCGGTCATTGAGTAGATCTCGTTACTATAAACCTACTGCAAAAAACATAACAACAATTTTTATTCTACTAACCAATGATCTGAACAAACCTCGCTTTGATGCCAATTTGTTATACACAGCAGATGCAGAAGTCAATCAAAGAAAGTGCACACACTAAATAATCAACAATCTGAACTAATGCAAATCAACTCAGACGTAAGAACACACAGATTTAACGTGGTTCGGCGTATCACCTACGTCCACGAGAGATGAGAAATAATCTGCTATGAGAGAATGCAAATATGTTACAATCTATAATCAAATCTATCTAAATTCCCTCACACAAAACTCAGTTTCTCACTTCTACTTCTCACATACCCCCATAAGGGTTTATATAGGAAGAAGTCCTAAATAGTTTTCAAATACAAAATTAACTAAATTGTTAACATTAATTAGGAAACTAATATAAAGAAAATTATTTTTAATTAGAATTTCACATTGAGTGGTTTAGAGCCACCTAATATCTAACACCCTCGAAGGGAGGACAACCTTTTTGTAGTACCTCAAAGAAGTGGAAGTCAACATTTCAAAGACAACTGGAAAAGAACCTAACAAGCTATTTTGTATGCGGCTTGGGAGGAATGCAATAATAAGATATGCAAAGAGAAAGAATCAACCTTGGATCGTGTGTGGCAAAGATCATTCACCCTTTTTGATACCCAGGTTTCTTCATCAAAATGGGAGAGAGGATTATGTTTTGAGAAGTGGGTAAGGAACTAGGATAGCATTTTGCATGTTTTAAAATCACCCATTGTTTAATTATGTCTTCGACTAGAGCAATTTTGTATCTAACACTTGTGTATTGAGATATCTCATGCCTCTTTTATTAATAATATATCTACCACTTTCTCATTCAACAAATAAAGTGGAGGAAGCAGATTCATCACGTACCCTTGGAATGCGATAGCAAGTATTAAATAAGGAACAAATATAGAAATTTAGTCTTTGACTTCTCAAGTGACAAATAGGATTGATAAACCGGAAATTTACCATTAAATTAGATGACTTGAAACTAAATAGACTTTGAGAAAGATCATGATATGACAAGTACTAGAAACTAGGACACTTAGATCTAACGGTGTTGGGATTTTAGCTCAAACTTATAGTAGAAAGTGTCGAACTTGAGTACAAAGACTTTCTATTTGGTACGAGTAGAATAGAAAGTGTATTAGTTTGAATAGGTTTTTAATTGTATCAAATGTCTAATTTTAGTGTTTGGGGTCATATTAGAAGTTTGTACAATGATTATTATAAATACAAGATGGGTATATTAAATTAAAAAGTCATCGAATGGCTTAGTTAAGAGGTAGAGACTAAGAGATTATGAGAGATTGCGTGTGTGTGGCAAGAAGTGACTGCACAAAGGATGACTTTCTTGTATTGTAATTTTTTTCGCATAATTGATTTTTCTCACATCGGAATAAGCATCTATTAGTCAAACCATGTTTAGTTGTTTATATGATTGTTTAATCATTATTTAAAATAGTGTTTTCAAGGTGTTGCCTAGACACCTAGGTCCTCATCCTCTAAATGATTATTTATAGTCCGCCTAGGCATTTCCTAGCTCCAGCATTTTGCCTTGACAACACTAACTTAAACACTTCAGCTGCATAGTGGATTGATTAATTGGAATTGAAAAACCCAACAAATGGTGTCCCAATAAGGACCTAAACATGCATCAAAGATCTTTACTTGTAAAGGTTAAGAAAATTATTCATCAAGATAACTGGAAATAAAAAATGAGAAATCAATGGAGGAAAAGCATCAAAGTATTCTACAAGAAAAAGGGGATAATTGAAGTTGCAACTTGCAAATGGCATCACAATCGTGAGACCAAGAATGGAACTCTATGAGAAAGTGAAGAATGTACAACATGATTTGAAAACCTAATTTAGTTGACCTACAATGTTTTCATTAAATCATTTTACCACCATTTATAAGAAGCTGTGACTTATGCATGATCTTTCCATCGTCTAAATGATATAAACTTCGTCAGATACTTGAAGAAGCTAGGATGGACATAATCATAACAATCTGTAAATAGGAGTGGCTATATTGACATAAATTATTTATCAGAGTCCTTTATTCATTATGTTTCCTTGCGTATACATACTTATTTATGAAAGAAAAAAGATTAGAAGAAGACAAATATCTACAAGATAAGTAAAGCTAAATCAATGGAGTATATTAGAAACTGTGTGTGGTTCACCAGCATACCTCTTCAGCATCCTTAAGATACAGAGATGCAACCATAACTTGAACATCCTTCAATTCTTCAACATCATTCCCAAAACATGTTTTAAGACATGGCTGAGACGATATATTTCCACTTGAGGCTAAGAATGCAACAGCAGGTCGGCAAACTCGGCCTGCACCTAGAATTAGAACTACTGGTCTATTCCTCAACTCATCACCCATCTCAGGCAAGACCTTACCAACCATCAAAGATAACTTGTTTGTTTCTTTGTGGAAGACTGTAGAATTTACATTTGTGTTTGTCATAGAAGTTAAAGAATCAATGATGTGATCGAGAACTGTTCTATCATCAGCATAAACCTGTTAAAATAGAAAGATCCATGCTTACAAATCAAATCAGAATATGAAAACTAAAAGAAACTTTGCATTGGAAGCAGAAGATAGACCTTAGCCTAACAAATTCATTTTATGCATAAAAAGACATAAAAGAAAGCTATCACATATATAGAGAAATCAATCTAGAAAACTTACAAAAAAGGCGGGTTCCACTTTCAAAAGATAAACAAGTTTTAACAATAGAACTTAGATAAGGTTGTTTGTAAGTTTAATCAATAAATCACTGCACTACTCTAAAACCACAAAACAAATTAAAAGAAGAAGAAGAAGAAGAGGAACATGAAAAAAAGAAAAATGTGAACTTTCAAACCAGAGTATATCTTACTTCAAGTTCTGAATATGACATGGCTGATGTACTTTGACCCACTTCACATCTAACCAGGTGAAAAGAACCACCAGCAGCTTCAATAATGTCTAATGCCTCATTTATAAGAAATTGATCAAACAAATGACCACTTAAAGACACCTGAAAGTTGAAATTAGAATCGTCACAATCAAGGTATCCAACCAATACCAGGAATAACGCAACAGTAAAAATGTTATACCCACTATTATGTGTAACAGTATAGCACCATCAGATCCAATTTTTTTAAGAGGAAACAAACACGTTTTGTTCACCAAAATGATCTTTACGTGACATACATATTTCCCCAAAAGCTACTACTAATCCTTTTTATAAATTATCTTCCTACAACCACTACAAACCTCTATTCCAAGACCATATACATCTATCCCAGTCCAATACCCAGTCCGCCAGGGCAAGCCCATTGTTCTATTTAGACCCAAAAACCAAGAACTAGCTAACAACTTGACTGAATCCCTCATTTTACATTGAAGATCCAGGAGTTACTTTCTAACAAAATGCCACAAACTGTAGCATATGAAGTAACAACAGCAACCTCCATAGTCTGTGAGACAATCCACTGAGGTGATCACCAAAAGATCCGAGTTATGGAACTGGGTAGACTTCCCTACCTTGTTCATTTACCTTTTTTATTCAAGCTAAACTTTTCATAACATTCTTTTGTTTGGTAACATATGGGGAAACTGCTAAAATCCAAAAGCAGAAGAGGAGGAGAGGGGAGAGGGGAGAGGGGAAAGGGAATTGGGAGGGGTTAGCCTGCATAGCCCCTTGAACTATACCCCTTTGAAATGATAAAATGCATCAATGACCATGGATCCTTTATTCTTCCATATTATCACAAAAACTACTACATTCCATATATGTTTGGCACATAAGTTGATTCCATTCATATGGTACAATGTTGTGTAGTTAAAAACCATGTGCAGAAACCAAGTGTAATAAAAATGCAAAGGCTAAAACTACTATGTCGTTAACTTTAAAACACAAAATAAACAATGATCATATTTTGCAAATGATAAGAGTAACAGCAATTGAAGATAGAATGAGAAAGAACAGACTTAGATGGTTTGGACGCATACGACTTGGACTTTAGATGCATTAGTGAGGAAGAATGACCTATTAATATAACTCTAGATTGTAATGACAGATGTTGAGGTAGACCTAAATAAGATAGACAATAATAATTAAGAAAGATTTAATTTCTAGTAATTTGAATGCCAACTTAGCTCCTGACAGAGCAAGAGAGAAGGGAGCAAATTCATATAGCAGACGACAGTTGAGAAAAGGATTGGTTGAGTTTAGTAGATGCAGATAATTTTCTAGACTGCCTAACTTTACCTGTAAGACAGTAACCACTTAGATACTTCATGGAAAACTAGTAGAGCAATCTCTCTATTTTATTCTCGCCTCCCCTATTTTTTAATTGTAATGTCCTCAAATATATAAATCGAAATATATCAAGACGATTAACAAATTATTTATTTGCTTAAGATCCCTAAAATGAAAGAAATGTTATATGGATGTAAAATTATCACATGTAAATTTCTTGTAATGCTCTCACAAACTTGAGTTTTCAAATCTTATGAATAGAGTTTCAAAATAAAATAATAATATTTTACCTCCTAATAAACGTACCAGTGCTGCAATGATTTGAGGACAACACTTTTTCTCACTATAAAAAATAAATAAAAAGCCTTATCCCAACTATTTGCAGTCAGAAATATTTTGAAAAGTTATATTGACAGTCATAAGTTTCATGCAGATTGCGTGCCCTTTGCCTGAGGAAAATTAGTAGACAGCACGCAATACAGCAAAGATCAAACAGAAATCTTATATTATGTACACATCCTTCTTTAGGAAAATAGAGAAAATCGCTGGAACTTGAGAAAATAAGATAGCGGCAGAAGAAAATCAGAAGCCGGAAAATTGAAGCTTCCATAAGGTATGTGGTATTTGTATGGTATAGGTGTAAGATTAGTGCAATACAGATCCATAAAATTACAATTGATATTTTACCTAGTACGTTCAGAAATGAAAGGAATAACTTTTATATGATGAAATGAGAGAGAAGAACCATATAGATGCAGATTTTCTGGACTTACTAAAATCTTGTACTTCCTTTTAGAGTGGCCATATGCACTATTTTCATCACTGCAAACCAGGAAGATATATTCAGAGATCAGTAAAGATAAATTAAAGATTGCAAATTTTACAAGTTACTGAATGAAACATAATCATCACATTTTATTTTAGGAGATTCTAAATGTTTATACTCTCATTCAGAAGTGGCACTTACTACGAATATGTTATCGTCCATAATTTCTTGCCGATGACTGTATTTTACTGGAATATTTTAGCCAATGGAGAAACAATATGGTTTGTCCATCAATGAGCAACCCAAACAAGAAAAGAAATACAAGGAAGGAACAGAAAGATACCAATTTAGGGGATGCTCAGATCAGATCAGATCAATTATGGGGCAAAATCCCAAAATGATGTTTGCTAAGAACATTCAATACTTGAACATATCTCAACTTTTTAAAAATCAATTTGTCACAAATCAGTATCAATGCCAACTTTTTCGAACAATCTGGAGTCAATGTAGAGCTGAAGTTTAGAACTTCGAACAACTCAAAGATGATGAATCAGACCTTCTTTGAAATTGTAAGAGTGTAAGATGAATCACAATTTTTTTCCCTAGAAAATGTGGGATTAAAGAACAGCAATCAAGCCAGAAGAAAATGTTAGCTTGCTAAGGAACTGTAATGTTTTGGAGAGAATCCTCAACTTCAATTTTTTTTTTTTTTTCACAATGAGACCATTTCTTAGTAATTTTAATATTACAAGGCGGATAATGCTAATATACAATGGGTTATGGAAAGAGAATTAAGTAATTTAAAATTGTTAGGATTCTACTTAATTGGCAATGTTTGTTGCAAATCAGTTTTTTACTGTCCCGTTTTAATCTCTTTCCTGATTTGTTTCTGAAATACGTTTTCTGGATTTTCTGGATTTGTTAACTAATTTCTTTGGTAACAGGATCTCAGGATTTCTTTCCTGTTTTATTTGGTAACAGAATCTCAGCTTAACGGTCCGTCAGATTTTTATGATTTCAGTTTCCTTCTTTATTCATTAATGGATCTGTTTTGGCAATCGAATTTTTCCATGTTACTAAGATTACTAATCGTTATTAACAGCTCATCCTGTTTTGAAAAACTTCTTATTTTAACGGCTGCATTAAGATTGTGTTTTCACATTTTCAGAAACATTCCTTCACTTGTTTTTTTGAATCTAGGAAAATAGGAATGTTCTCCTTTTCAAACAGGTCGAGCATTTTGTTCTCATTCTTCTCAAATCGAAAGGATTTACAGCATATGGAAGCTTTTCACGATCTGCTTCTGTTCTGGAAAGGTTTCTAGATTTCAGCGAGACTGTCGCAACAGAAGAAGCAACAGATTATCAGACAGTCTGCCCAGAAAGATTTTCCAGAATTTGCTTCTCAAACGGAAGGATTGTTCTCTGCATTCTATTTAATCCCAACCTTGTCTAAAGCCAGGGATTATCACTCAAGCACCATTTGATATCTTCTATTCATTGTTAAGAATATTGATTGTTTCTTATTGTCTGTTTCTGTGTGAGTGATCGAGTGAAACAACAGTGCTCTATTCCAGCAATCACAGTAGGCTCTGTTGAAGATTGCTGAGAACTGGTTTGTCTTTGAAGTAGCTATTGTTTTTCTGTTAAAACCACTTCTCTGAAGAGTAGTGTCGTGTGCTCACTGTGTGGTTGTATATCTGTTTTTCTTATAGTGGATTCTTGAACTGGGAGAGGCCCCGCAGACGTAGGTGATTGGCATCGAACTGCATTATCATATTGTGTGTCACCCTCTCGCTCTTTTAGCTTTCTGTTTCACTGCTTTTGTGCTCTTTTTTGTGACTCCAATAATTTCAAAAATATTGTTCTGTCGTGTTAAACAAATGATGCAGTGTCAATTGTTGTTCAATTCATTGAGCATGGACTTGCAAGTTGATCAACCAAATAAGCTAAAAAAGAACCCGTAACCAACTGAAATTATTAGTTTCAGTCAGATCACTGCGGTTCAATTGAGTAAACAGGTTCATTGAACACTCCAAGAACTAAATATAACATCAAAATATGTGGAATCAGTCAGAAAAAAATCTGAACACAAAGGTTAGGAAATGTAGTAGTAGTTCATTAAGCATTAAACTGGTGGTCATATGAGGAAAAAAAAAAAAGAAAATGAAGAAAAAGAAAGAACTGAGTTGATATAGAAGCTCACTCGGAATGAGAACCCCGCATGCGGGGTATATATTCATACAAAGAAGTAAGTTCTCCTCGAAAAGCTATGCAGGCTTTTCTTAAGTGGGAAGGCAAGCCTGAGATATCTTTCAAGAAAGCCAAGCTACTAATAAACTCAGATAGAATATCTCCAAAATGTTGAGAAGCCTTACAAAATGGAAAACTATGTCAGATTCATCATGAGAAAGTTATGAAGCAATAAAGTGGCATCTTAATAGTTATAAATGATGCAAACCAAGAGAGACTAACTTAAATGCTAAAGTGGAAGAAAGATTAACATGACAATCTTTTACCTCCTTCGCAAACTCTGTTGGAAGAATGTCAACGGCTAAACATACAATGCCAGTACCGTCCATGTTGTAATGGTATGAATCAGTGAAGGGATCATATCTGAGATCCATAAACAACCATAACATCAGGAACTGACATTAAACACTCAGAAGGGATATGAATGGTAGCTGAAAAAAAATATTTAAATTAAAAAAAATAGCTTTAAGGAAAATATCTATATCTGTACTAGATTTGTTGTCCAACAAGATGAATTCTTGTAGAGGGTTCCCTTATCAACTAATTAACAACTTCAATTCACCTGTCATCTATGCCAAATAAATTTTAAATATATCTTATGCATATAACCTTAGGAGTTCCTTTAATCTGGCAAATCAATTTTTAAAATTACAAGTTCAATTTAATGTTACAACTTACAAACACATTAATGTCATCATGCATGCAAACAATTCACTACTTTCCCATAATTTTGTTTGCAAAAAGAAACAAGTATAATTTTATTATAATGAGGACTAAATACAGACTGCGAACTATATGCAAAGATACAGAATCTTGATCTTAATATCAGACAGATAACCTCCAAAAATTTAATAGTTTCCCATGCTGTCATTACTATAAAAATGGAGAAATCAATATTGTCTCAGAGAATGCCTCCAAAAAATGAATAACAAGTCAACTAAAATATTTCTTACTAGCAAAACATTGTTAAGCTGACCAATGTTTCATTCTAAAAGGAATGCTAGAAGGAATTGGAACACGACATAGACATAGAATATGATTTTTTTTTTTTTTTTTAATAAGAATCCTACACAAAGAAATCTGATCATAGAAAAATGCATTGGCACATTGCCATTCCGAACCATATGAATTTTGGGTTTTTATTATTGTCAAATTTGGTGCTCATGTCATCTGTACATAACTCGGAAAGACTAAGTATTAAAATTATTGCACAAAGGATCATTGAAAGAGAGAGGCATTCTAGGGTTTCTTTATAGTATCTGAAATAGTGAACCCAAATAGAACAGAGATTGCGTGGATAGTGGTACAAGTAAAAGCAACGACTGCAGGAGACACCTTTCTAACACAATCTTTTGACATTGTAACTGAGAGCTATTGGATTGCCTCAAGTCACACGTTTATTGGATCGAATTACACAGTCAACATGTGACTCTAGGCACTCTTACAGCTCAAGTACAATGTCCAAAAAACTGTGTTTTCCAATCATTTATCTATAAGTAAAAATACTAAAATGCTCTCTTATAACAGCTGTACAATACAATAACTCAAGTCCCTATTAAGTTAAAATAATACCTCTTTCATGAGGTATTATTACTTTGAGCAAGTCATTCTTTGTTTAGATTCAAAGAACCACCAGATAAGTACCTGAAGAAAGGACTCTCTATTGATGTGGATTGGTTAATAAACTCTATTGAGCCTCCAATATCACAAGATATGTCAGAAATCCCAACAAGCCGGCATCCTTTTTTCATTATGTCCTGGAGCTGCTTACTACTAAGCAATCGAGGAAATCTTTTCTCCCAATAAATGCAATTAACTGCCATCAAGTAAAGATCAAATATATGGTCATTAAGTTTTGAAGTAGTGCCAAGAAAGAAAAATACCTCGGTAATCTGAATTTAAAAATTGACATTAGTAGTTTTCATGATTTTAGAATTGCATAGACCATGAATCACAAAAGATGATTGGCAACTTATTCGAAATCTTGAAGAATTTTGGTTTTGCAGAAAATATAAATCAATCAAGAAAAAGAGTAGGATAGTGGTCTATTATCCATGCAAAAACAAAAAGAAAAAGCCCGATACCTATGGTACAAAGATCAACAAAAGAAACAATAATAAGATTGAAGAGAAGAAAAACCCAGATTCTTAAGGTCCTACATCTGTAGACTGGCCACAATAAAAAGTAAAAACTACAATCTTCATCAATGGTATCACTCCTACTAGGAAGTTCCGGCATTGCTACCAACTGAATTGAACACTAAAAAGATTACGATATATCACTCATTTCATTTCATAGATTAACTTCTATGACAAATTCTTTTTATTTCAAAAATTTCGGTTGTGTTTGGCATCCAACTTAAAGTAGATTTCAAGAAATTAGGATATGATCCCATTTTTTTAGTAGTCTCATAATTTCTAAAATTATGCTTGGTTCAAAATCCAAAAACAAGAACTTCTTTGGATTGTTCAAGATTTTAGTTAAATGAAATAGAGAAGAGCTTATGTGGCTCCTATTAAGTAAAAGAAAAACTCAAAAACAACACATATGCTTTCTTGAAAAAAAAATCATTTTAATAGCTTTTTTTTCCTAAAACAGTTTTTAAATATTACCAAATAAAAATAAAAATAAAAAGTTTTTTAACTTCTTTCATTTTTTGTATTTAACTACAGAAAACCGGTACGAAATGCACCCTTAAAGGATCTTCAGCTAGTGCATGACTTGATCTCGATTCTCGAAAACATTGAATGTAGGTAAAAGTTGTATAAGAAAATACACATATCGCATTATGAAGACCTCCAGATTGTGTAAACACAAGCTTATAGTTAGATATCAATTTACCAAAACAAGAAGCAATCGTGAGCATATTGAAGAATAAAACCATTCGGACAGATTTCACATTCTAGCTTACCAATTACAGAAGCATATGGAGCTATTCTTTCATGGAAAATGGGGTTGTACCGTTCTGGATGTGAATAATAGTCTGCCTGCATAGAAGTTGCACATAAATTTTTTGACTATTGAAATGTTTCTGGAGAAAATAATGTGGAAAGAAGTTCTCTACGACTGATACAGTTAGCTAAAACCATAGGCACAAGGAAAATTGTTGACAAAAAGAACAAGCAAAGGCAAATTTCGCATTTAGTTGTTTCATTCATTCTGCTCAGGAATACAAAGTAATAGGGCGAATTCCCCATACTATATACAGTCAAGCTACCTCTCACCTTTTAATAAAAAAAAAAATAGAGCTAGTTAGGGAGACAGCTGCATTATTATTATGATCATTTTTCTAAGCTAAAACAGAGTTATTTATTCTCTATGAAGTTGCAGACCTCCCATATGGTGTGACATATATGTCAGTGTTCATAGCATTATCAGAGAGTCACTGCACCATTCATTTTGTTTTTGAAAGCTAACTGTGAATATTGCTTTATGTTATATGTTGATTGTGGAAGCTGGGTGTAATTGTAAGTGATGAGATGTATGCATGTAGGGTGCACAATGGGTGTACCAATTTTTTTTATTTCTTTTATAAACATTAATGATATATACATATGGTTTCTTTCACCAAAAAAAGGGGGTAACTGTGAACAGAACAACATTCAAGAAAAAGGAAGATACCTTATCAAATCTACTAGCAGAATCCTTGGGTTCAACCATATCTTGGCATGTTACCACACAGCCAAATACTTGGAAAACTCTCTTTGATGTCCCCTTATGTTGAGCAAGATCACCCTGAAGAAAATAAAAATTGTTGGATTTATTAGTTATCTATCATGTAAATAGAACCACAAGTAAATAAATAAGGAAGAAACAGTGAGACTAAAACAAAGAAGCCATCAGAATCAATTAAAAAAATCAAACTTAATCCTCTCTACATATTTAATATATCTTATTCAGTCCAATTGGTCAAAATTGGACTAGTTCAAGACAAAAAACCGTATCATCTACCCAGGCAAGATGTCAAAGTCTAAAGGTTAGACTTTTAGTATTACTGTACCCAGAATAGGAGAACAAAAAGGTCAGTTCCATCAAATCCAAAACTCAAATCCAAAAAGGTTTGACTTTTAGCATGTACTTGTATGCTAGCAGTGCTACAATGAGCTTACATACCAATTCTCAGATGTTTTCAGAAAGTGAAGATTTCAAGACAGGCATAAACATGATGAAGCAAAAAAATGCTTAACGTGGTGGATTTAACCAACATGGTAATTGAGTATATGAAAAAAAAAACCATTTATAACATTATATTTTTTATCTGTGCCATGTGATATAATAAAGTCATTAAAAATCAAAATACATAGAATACTGACTGAATCATTTATGAAAAGAAGTTAGTCAACATGCAATGAATTGTGGAAGCTGTGAAGACTAAAAGAGCACGGGGCTAACATACCCACTGCAAGATGCTACACCACTAGTTTCAAGGTTCAGGAAGAGTTGATGTAATGCATTCAGACTTACCCACTGTATGGGGAAATTGCTTCCATATTTAAACCACGAACCCCTAAGTCATAATGAGAAATATCACCATTGTACAAAAGGCATATGCTTCAGAGTCCAAAAGGATAGAGAGAAGGGAATTATCTTTCATATTGGCATTTGCTTGATCCAGAATGACTAATGATGGACCATTACAGATGCATATACTCTCTTTCAAAGACAAGTCCACTGCTAGGAGACTAGGAGTTAAAAGTACAAACGAGTAAAACGAGTTTGTTTCATCTCACTCTATTGATATTTTATCAACCACAATAAAAAATTCTTCTATAAAGGTACTTTTGATGTGTGAGGAGTCTGTGTTCTAGTAACCTTTAAATACAGTCGTAGTCATACTGCTTCTTGTAATATCATTATCATGTTCTCCATTAATTTAAAATCAACTCTTCTCACTGCATTTGTTTTCTCCCTTTTTTTTTTAAATTCTAATATATTATAGTTCTACATTTCCAGTAAAAAAAAATCCAAAATGATGATTACAAATCCTAAGGTTTCTTGATCTTCTCTTATAGCTTTTTTTTAGAAAGAAACTGTATTATGGACTGAGCTGTATGTGGAAGTAAATACAAAAGAACATAGCTGTAAAAGTGATTCATGCTATTTGACCAAAATACTCTATATATATATACATGTGTTACAAAATTTCCCCATCCCCTAAACCAATCTGATATTGAGTATGTAAGGTTAGCCTGCTGTTACTAACCCAAAATGAAGCAAGAAAGTGTGATTTGTCCCTAATGGCCTCCCCCGAGAGCTTTGTATCTTCAAAAATTCAAGCATTTCTCTCTTTCTTGTCCCAAATAGATGCAAGGCAAATGATTCTCCAAATAGCTACCCACCTAGTTGGGACAAGGAAACAATATTGACAATGCTTCTTGTGGAATTTCATCCTGGTACACAGGGACGTGGACTATTTATTTTCTCCAAATCTCTCGTGAAAAGGGACACTTCCTAAACACAAGCAAGGTAGATTCTGCTACTTTTCATGCCTAGATGACAACATGATGGGGACAAATACATATTTGGGAATCTCTTCTAGAGCACTTCATTGGTGTTAACCTTGCTATGACCAACTACCCAAGCCAGAAATTTTACTTTGGAAGGTACTTGTGCTCTCTATAGGACTTGTGCATGTGGGAAAGGAATAGGAAGTGAGGGCTCAGATGACAAAGAGAAGAAAGATTTGGATGAAAGTTTTCTAGAAGAATTTAGGGGTCATATGACTTTGTCGTTATTCTCATTGAGAACACTATCATGTAAAAGGCAAGAAGGCCCCATGAACTCATTATAAAATATACAGGGAATTAAAATTTTTCCTTGAATAGCTAATGAAACTCATTCAACAGTCTAGTAAAAAAAAAAAATCAATAACCAGTTCTATTCTTAATATTTTCCCAGGTAAAAGAGAACATGAAAAAGTAATAGAAAAGCAGTAACTGTGATATTATAACATACAACCACTGAACCAGGACATGGCATATGATACTTGTAGAATAATTAACAGTTGAATGCAAAGCTAGTATGTAGGAGAAAATGAAAATGACAATTACCATTCCAGTGAGTTCTGGAAGTTTTCCTGGATCCACGAAAGTATGGGGAAGAAGTCTAAATATTTCTTGTGCACCCTGAGAAACTACAACAGAAACTAGGGTAAGAAAGCCACCAGAATACTGTTTGTGGCAAAGTATACAATCAAGAAAAAGAATGAAAAATCAAATATAAGCAAATGAAACATTATAATATCATAAAGAAGCATTAGAATGTGCTCTGATCTTTAGTCTAGAAAAAGTCAATGGCTATGTCTTGAGCATTGAGTGATGAAGTTTCAATGCGGAATAAAATCATATGGTGCTAAAGCAAGAAAGAAGTCTATGCTAAAATATATTTGAAAAAGATAAGGAATTGAAATATATAGCATTACTTTCTCTCAACACTATCAGGGAATTCAAAAATGTAACTAGAACTTTCAAAAGTAGTGGCATACCATTTCCAGATCCAGTGAATACAAAGACTAGAGGACAGATTCCACATGGAAGTCCCAGGGTGGCAATTTCTTCGCCCACAGCTATTACAGCAGCCTTGGCAGCAACCAGAGAGGGATACATGTAAGATGCTCCCAGTGAGAGAAAAGGCGTTGAATATCCAAGACTTAGATACCCTGATATTGGTTAGAAGAAAAGAACAATGTTTTTTCCTCAGTCACCTGTATATCCACATCTTTACAAAACAACAATCTCCAAAGCATCAAACACATTCTCTTAATTTCAAAACAAAAGTTTTTTTTTTGGGTTCTTTTTCTTTTGACTTAAGTAACAAGATCATTGTCATTATTGGTCAATGTTGTATTCCATATACAGAACCCCCAATATTGGAAAAAAAAAAAAATCTGCTCTCCAACTATTCATTCCTTGTCACAGGTATAATTTCTTCAAATGTGCAGTGCATGCCCAAACTATTTTAACCAACTTTATTTAATTCATCTCCTGATAACTGTACCAACATTTGTCAATCATCATTAAATTCATTTCACATCATTAAGTCTTACTCATACCCAAGGCACATGTTCACCACACTCATTTTCATCTAATATCACTCTGTAAAATTGGATGTACAATGCAGTCAAGTTTCCTACTAAATGCTCATTGTTTCTCACCAGAACCACTGAGAAATGTTTCATCATTTAAATTTTCTATTAAGAAACACAAGGAACATTTACATGGAATTGGCTTTGCCCAATATGTCGAAACAGGGGAGCCAAAACTCAACCTTGCAATGAAAGAACCAAAAAATAAAATGAAATAGTAGTAGTAATAATAGTAATAATAATAATAATACAATCAATATTATTAATATTAATAATAATGAAAAGAGAAACACTTAAAACAATCGTAAATCTCGTACTTTTTCCTAACCCATGTAAGAAGTCAATCATTCCAGCGATTCCAGCAAATTTTCCAAATGCAAGCAACCTCTTCCCATGATCTCCAACAATAAGCTCATAGTCAAACAAAGAAGCCCTTTCAGCAAGAATCTACAATTCACAAAACAAATCATCAAAATACCCCGGGCAGATCAATACAGTAAGTTTTAACCAGAAACTGATCTTTCTTGCATACTTTATCTAGCAAAGGCATGTTTTCTTTCTGTGCCTTGTGGGTATGGGAAAAGAAGGCGTAGGCCCGGTCAGGAAGAATCACATCCAACTGCATAAAGGCAAAAAAAAATCAAATAACAATATAAGACTTTCTTCAAGCTATTGGAACAAATTAATTGAAAAAAAAAAAACAAAACAAAAAAAAAAAAACAAAAACAAAACAAAACTACTTTAGACCATAGAGAGTGTGGTCCATAGCACCTTTGGCTGCTTAACTCCCAAAACAAGACCACATTCTGAGAGGTCATCTGATATCTCACAACCAACATCTTCATATAACGCATCATGGTGGATGCGCTTTGTGGATGGCTGAACAATTATGCGAGCCACACCAGTCTCACCCCTTCCTCCACGAAGAAGGCGAGCGCAGTGCGAGGGCGTCAATGGAGCTCTCCTTTCCCACTTGTTCGTTGATTCCGAAAGAATTCCAACGATTCCGTTTCCAAGCATGGTTTCCGGACCACGCGAATGGTTATGAATCTTGACAAACATCAGAAAATCATAATTCAATACGAGTAATTCAACTCAAAATCATAAATAGATTGTAAACGAGCGAGAAAATTCAAGCTTTTCATGACAAATCAAGAGAACGCAACGAACCAGTGAGGAGATTTAATATTAATCAATCACGGTTTTAGCACGACCAGATTGATCGAAAGATCATAAATTTCACGCTAAAAAGTGAAGAATCAGACAGAATGCAGAGCTTTCAAAAGAAAAATGACGGAGAACAAAAAACTCCGTTGAATCTTCGAATTCCAACGTTACGTCGCCTGAATATATATTGTTTACATACATGCGCTCCAACGCGATTCTCTGCAACGAAAGAACTTTTAAGTTGTCTGCTGCGCTCAGATATGTGAGAGGGGAAGAGAGAGACAGAGACAGAGAGTTTTCCGGTGGTCCCGAAGCTTGCATGTAATGCTTGGGTGCTTGAGCGTTGGATCTTCCTCAGAAAGAGATATGGGCCCACTTACTTTTGCGTGTGCTGCTTTGCTTTTGGCTTTTGGTAGCCCACCAGCCAAATCAGCAAGCTATTTTTAGGATTGATAAGTTTCAGGAAAATAAAATAAAGTGTTCTTATCCAAATATCCCTTTCTTTCTTTCTTTTTTTTTTTTACACATTATATCATTGTCCACTTTACTTATAACAATAATAATAATAAAAATAATAACAGCAAAAAATGTTGCTATATTATTTTAAAAAATAAATGAATAAATAATGTTGCTGTCTTAGTATTTATGATTATTATTATTTTTGTAATTGGAAGTGGCCAAAACTTTTTAATAATTGATTATATAAATAAAACTAAAGAGCAATAGTATATCGATTAGATTATGTTTAGGATATATAAAGAAAGAGATTAAGAATTTAGGAGAGGATTGGTTTAAGTTTTAGGTGCATATAATTAGAAGTATATTATAAAGAACAAAGAGTAATCAAAAGTGATAATTTAATCTCGAGATACGCATAAGCTGACTTAAAAAAAAAGATGCAAAAGATCAGAATGAGAAAAATTTTGGTAATTTACTAATCCCTTAAGTCCTTTTTTCTTCAAGCTTACTATTCTTTTTTTTTTTTTAATACGCCCAATCTCTTCAATAACAAATATCCTCACACGTCAGTCACGCACACTAATCTTGGATAGTACGAAAGGATCGACTTTCCGTGTATATCTTTAATACAATTTGTTGGGTCCATAATACGGCAATGCATTTCGGGTGGCCGAAACATACATTTTGAACTGATACGATACGACCAAATAAAGAGGTAATAATATAATATTTGTAATAGATAAATCATAGCTGTGAATGTGTGTAAAGCAACATTGGGACTCTCTTGATCTTGTGCACATGTAAATGTCTAATAATCATCCAAATATCCTACGTCTCTGAAGAAACTATACTCCATGATAATATAAAAAAATCATAAAAATAATAAAAATTTTAAAATGGCTGATGTCTATTCCAATACCAATAAATATATAGTGCTGTTGCCGTGACGTTTTTGATAATTGAGTGTGAAAAGCCCATCACCAATTGTGATTACATGTCATCTTGTGTATATTTATGTATGCACACACAACTGTAGCATTGCTCCAAAACGAATTGCGTATCAATGTCATCCACCCATTCATATATTCATATATGTAGTGCTAAAGTAAGCGGATTTTAATATGCAAATGAAGCAAAGTTTTCAAGCACCCTTTTAATTTCATTGTTATTGTTAGTTCTAAAGTCATGTTAGTGCACACAAAATAATGATAAATAAATAAATTTAAGTGCAGTACTATTTTAATTTAAAGCAACGTAAAGAGTGGAAGCATAAAAGTTATTTATGCAGTTCGTCCAATACCTATGTTCATGAGACTTAGCCTAAAGCAAAAAAAATTCACTATGATCAAACCCTTATACTCGTTATACAATTGTTATAACTTGATTAACACAGTGACTTGTGCACTAATACCTACTTTTTGCAATAAGGATCAAAATAAAATTCAGACAAACATCTCTCATTTTGAAGGTTGTTATCCGCTTCTAGCAAATTTATCATGCATCAGTGACCTTCAACCAGACTATGTTCAATTAGAACAATTATCTTCAAGTCTACAATCTCACTCTTTACAAAATTACTTACAAATATTTAATGAAAAATAATGAACGTTCAAGCTTAAATACAAGGAACTTTAAGCAATGGATTGACAAATCTTCTCATCATCCTTAAGTGATATACAAGCCTTTGAAAAACTCTCAAATTTATAAGCTTACATGGTAAAGACTTTTCATATAAATGAGATTGACTTTTAGATGACTATGTGACGCAGAACGAGTTGGACAAATTTTTAATGTTATTAAGCACGTTGTTGAATTCTTCTAAAAACCTTCCTCTGCTTTTGGATTAACAACCTACACAAGTTACACTAAAAATAAACATGTCAGTTGAATTCAAGAAAAGAAAACTTGTCAAGGAGGAGAGTAGAAAGAAGTTATACATGCACATAAAATCTAACAAAATAATTTCCTTTTTGTTTATACAATCTAATAGAAAAATAATATTTTTTTTTATCAATCATGAATTTAGAAATAATTTGGAGTCCTAAAATTAATTTAAATTTTAAAAATTTTCTTAAATTAAAAGCTTATCTAAAAAGATAGAATCTTTATTCATTTAAAATTTTTAAAGTTTTTATTTTTTATTTTTAATCATGTAGAGAATAATGTATCAAAGATCATCAGAGTAATTCCAAACATAATCTATAATTATGTACACATGGTCAGTATCAAATATGTCAACTTAAAGTATCACATCATGAATGATGTGACATTTTTTAACTATTGTCTAAAGTGTTTTACAGTAGAGGCTCAAGTTGGAGGCCTAGATATTAAGGTGAAGCCTCATAGCTCTCCATTAATTGAATCTTCCATGAGATAAATTTCAACTTCTCACCACCTTCCCAATTTCGGCTTCATTTGGTATTGGAATATAAATAAGTTGGCTGGATCACTATAACCAATAAAATGCATTTATTATTATTATTATTATTAATGTTGTTGGTGGTAATGTTACTATTATTATTTATTTTTATTACTAGTTTATAAAAATGCGCATTATACGTGAATCAAAAGAAGTTAATAATTAAAAACAATATATATATAT
>JAJIYU010004233.1:0-24997 GCA_030144865.1 Tinospora cordifolia | reverse complement strand
TATATATTTGTATGTCACATTAATTTATTTTATTTGAAATTCATACAAAATTCGTGGATGTTACATAATTTAACATATATAAGTTCCTATTATACGTATATAATTCATTGTATAACACATCTATAATTATGAAATTATTCTCACATTATACCGCTATTCATGCACATTATACATGAATTATTTTTTTGTTATACCCACATTATTCAGTCAAATTTAAAGTACATTATATATATATATATATATATATATATATATATATATGCGCATTATTCATTTTTTAAATTTTTTTGCCAAACAACTGAACAATTTTTATACTTGAATTAGTCAAATATTATTATCACATTATACCACTCTTCATGCATATTTTCCCTCTATTCAAATATTATATATGTATTATTTGTTTGTTATACCCGAATTATTTATTTTAAAATACCGTACATATATATATATATATATATATTTGCGATTTAGTTTTGATTCAGTTTTAGTTCATTTTACTTGTAATTTCCAATGTTACAATGAAGAACGAGTGTTCATCCTCTCCCAATAGGATGACTGTAAATGCTGAGAACCAAGTACATCACAGTCTTCCGAATTCTGTATTCGTATTCATGAATGTGATAGTGAATGGTTGTGTGGTCTGTTTAATTTTCTTTGAACTATAACATTGTTTTCACATTATATATACCTTTTTATTTTGTTATTGTACACTTTTTAACATGGTATTCTAGTATTATACACCTGTAGGAATATCAATATATTGTTAAACTTGAAGATAGATACTCAGCCAAGGTTGGGTGCTAGATAGATTGCAACAACAAGCATATGATGCATCATAAGTACTATGTTTACTGAAATTATATGATATGTATCTATATATGTCATTTTACCTTCCCATCATTCATTATTGACTCCAGCAAGACGTGCATTGTTTTTGAGAGGAAAATCAGTGATTTCAGTGACTACAATTGCTTTACATTAAAATGTTATTATGCTTGAATACGAATAATATGTACACGTGTATGATTCGCATTGGTTAATACAAAAGATTGGAAAATTTTATTGAATGAATGATTTGGGATGTTTGGTTAAATTATGATTTGCATGTTTAACTGCACTGAGTATTTATGTATTCTTTGCAAAATATATGCTAATTATTTAATTGGCATACTAAAACTATATTTTGCAAAAAATACATAAATAAATAGTGCAGTTAAACATGCTACTCATAGTTTAACCAAATATCTCAAATCATTCATTCAATAAAATTTTCCTAATTTTTTATATTAACCAGTGTGAATCATACATATGTACATATTATTCGTATTTAAGAATAATAACATTTCAGTGTAAAGTAATTGCAGGTACCAGAATCACCGATTTTCCTCTAAAAAAAATGCACGCCTTACTGGAGTCAATAATGAATGATGGGAAGGTAGAATGACATATATAAATACATATCTTAATGCATCATGTGCTTGTTGCTGCAATCTATCCAACACTAGTTATATTTTGAATGCTTCATTGGCACGTTTCTTGTTTCACCTTCATTATTCATTAGCGACCATATTATATCTGTAACATCAATGAGCAAAAACTTAGAAAATACCATCAGAGATGCATAAAGAAATACTTTCGTGATCTACTAGAGTATGAAGGATGGATGACTGACAGTTGTTTTGTTGATTGGAGGTCATGAAAAGCAATTGACAACACTTGATGACCAGAAGAAAAGCTTAGAGCAAGAAATCTATGATTTACAAGGTTTAAAGTTGTTCTGTAACCTTAACCATATCTTTATGTGTTTTAGTAGTTTAATTATTCTATGTACAAACATCATGTGTCTTAGAGCATCCCCATTGAATGGTTGGATCTTTGGATCTATAGCTTCCTTGGAATTTCCCAAGGTAATTTTTTTTGCCTGAATTTGTAGTCAATCCTTGATAATTTGAGGGCATTTTTGGAGAATGGACAAGGAAAATGCCGAAGTTGGGTCCTTTTATGAGTTGTTAACCTTTGTAGATACTAAAAAAAATCTTCTGTTGATGATATATATATATACACTATGTTATTTGTATATCATGCATAAATATGGACAAGATTAATGCTATCTTGTCCATGGGAGGGAAAGTACAGTGCAATTCTTGAGCTAATAGGCTAACCTCAATGGAAAGTACAACACAATACTTTAGCTCTTATTCTTAATTTTTTAAATAAATCTAATTAAGTTCATTTTTTTAATGTAGATATATATAAAGATTGGACCAATGGAGAACTTGAGTTTATATCCTTGCATTGTGTATCAAGATGAGATTTGATACGAATAACAAAAGAATAATTCATGTATAATATTCGTGAATAGCGGTATAATGTGAGAATAATTTCATAATAATGCAAGGATAAACGAATAATACACACACACACACATATATATATACACATAAAATATGCACCTTATTTATGACTGATTAATGCAAGTATAACAAATGAATAATTCGTGTATAATGTGTGTGAATAGTATATAATGTGAGAATAATTTCATAATAATGCGGGAATAAATGAATAATTTCGTAAGGTGTATTGACCAACAGAACAATTTTTATATGTGCATTATTTGATCGTTATCGCTATATGTTTATACGCTCATTATTCAATTTTTATCCCTATATTATGCCACATTTTGCAGGTTATATATACAATTATTCACATATTATTCAATAATTATCGCTGCATTTTTATATGGGCATTATTCGATCTTTATCCCTACATTATACAACATTTCACAGGTTATTTATACCATTATTCACGCATTATTCGATCGTTATCGCTAGATTTTTGTACACGCATTATTCGATATTTATTCCTATATTATACTACATTTTATTGGTTACATATATATACCATCATTCATGAATTAATTATTCAATTGTTATCGCTAGATTTTTATATGCGTATTGTTCAATATTTATTCTTACATTATACCACATTTCACGTGTTATATATACCATATATATTAATCACGCAATATTCGATTGATATCCCTATATTTTTATACGTGCATTATTCTAGTGTTGCACGTACATTATACTACTATTCACGGGTTATCCCATTATTCACACATTATTCTATCGTTATCCCTACATCTTTATACTCATATTATTCGATCGTTATGCCTACATTATACCGCCATTCATGGGTTATACCATTATATAATGTAATACATTTACAACGGTCAAATAAAACATTGTTATAGATGGCTATAGGCAACGTTCATAAATGAATGTTATAATAACTTACGTTCTTTAAATAACTGTCGACTAATGAACGTTGTAGAAGGTGTCATTCGACAACGAGCAACTACGATTGTTGTAATAACATAGAATAACATTCGTCTACTCGTTGTAATGGCCTTTTCAACAATGTTCCCATGGTGAGCACTGTTGTACACATTTTACATAAGCGATTTTGACAACACGCATTTTCTAAATGTTATTGTATGCCTTCTATTAGAACGATCGTTGATGCACGTTGTCGAATGGACGTTTATGTATCATCAATTTCTTGTAGTGAAGATATATGTGTTTTGCATGAGAATATTATGTGAGTAGTACTTTATGATTCCAAGCATGAAAAATATATTGATTATTTGTTTTTGAGTTAGATAATTCTATGTATAATGTTGGCCACACTTAAATTTACATGAGTAAGATAATTCTCCACTTTCTAGGAATGTTGGTTAGTGATAGTTCACCAGATTGTTTGTGATGATGGCTAGGTCGGTCACTCATGTAAGTTGGTTAAGGAATGGACATAGATATTTTTGGATACCTATTGTTGGGCGATGTGGAATTTTGTGCTTATGTGTATGTCTACAATGAGGTCGCCTAATGATAATGATCCATGGACTAACTGGGGCTCGCAAATTTTACAAAGTCACCGACCATAACAAATAACTATTTGAAATGCCTAATGTAAAGCAATTTTTGTTTGATTATCCATGAATGTATGTTTGACTAGTTAGATATTAGAATTATATAACCAATTGGGCCTAGAGAGCTCATCTCTCTGTTATTTATTTTTAGATGTAGGTGCACAATGATTGGGCTAGTAAACCCATTACCTAGACTTTTCATTTATCTTTACTCATTCTACTTTATGTTTTCTTGGTACATTTCATTATATTTTGGCAATACAACTTTTGATATGGATGATTGTGCGCCTTGACATAGAGGGCATGGCAAATTGAATTGGGGCCACATCATTTTCAAGCAAACTTATGATAGCATTGAGAAGGCATGTTTTGGGAAAGAGTTTTAAATTTAATTCTTTAAGTATTATTCATATTTTTCTTCTTTGATAATAATGTAGCCATGACCTTTGAAAGAATATCAATAAAAGTGATATCACCCTTTTGAAATGCTTGACACCCTTGAGGGTATAATATGGAAAATAATGTATTTCAAAAATCTTCATTATTTTACTACAAAAAAGGTTTTCAAAATTCATAAAACAGTTTTCTTAATAAGTGGATTTGAACATAATAAACTGGCTTGAAAGATAATTAGGGAAGGCATAGGCTTAAGAAATGAACATAAATTTTAGCTAGGAAAGGAATGAAAATATGAGTTAGTGGGTTAAGAACATAAATTGTTACGGTATAGGCTAGACAAATGAATTTGCATGAGTCTTGTTTGGTTGGAATCTAGATCGAGAAGAACCTTCATTCTTAGTATCTACTCAGTATGAGACTTGTGAGTTTAAAAGAGCTTGCGATCATGCATTTAGTCAATATGAGACTTTTAGATGTGTGGGACTTAGGAAGTCTTAGTTGCAGGGACATTTGTAAAATTGTTATGGTATGGTTCCAATTCTTCAATGGATGCTTTGACTTATGGGTGATATCATTATAGGACTTCATAAACCCTAAGGAAAGAGTAAAGTTTAGGGTTCCACTATGCTCACGTGTTGCATGATTGATTATTTGGTTCATGATGTTATTGTCGGGAACCCTTCTAAAACCATATACAGGCAGCCTAACTAGTACAATAGTTAGACAAGTTTACTCCCTAGTCAAACTTGTCGACTACTGATTAGCCTTACCATTGAAACATTTATAGTTTTTAGAGTGCAACAATGACACAGTAAGTGGAATAATGTAACAATAGTAAAAGTTTTTAACATTATTACCATTAACATAATCCAATTCAACTTTACATTTTTAAAATTTGTGCATATTAGTTTAAAATACCAAAAATAACAAAACAATAAAAGAACCTATTAGGGACTAGGAAAAGATCACGCGATCAGCATGCCTTTCCCCTTATCCACATTAAATGGACCTGAAATGTTAAGAGTAGTGAGCTCGATATTCACGTGAGCCCAATGAGTATAAAAAAGATATATTTACATAAGTTTAACATTCTACATGCAATACAATAGGCAATATCACAATCATTCAAACAAAAATGCAACAATGAATAGCATTCACAATCATCAACATATAAAAATGGAACAACCTAATATGCCATGGATGGATGTGATCATTGTCTAGGCCACACTATGATATCATTGACGATCATGGCCCATCGACTAGGCCATTTTGTCCTATCTCAATGATCGTGGCCCATTGACTAGGTGGTAAAGTTGCCACCTATGAACCAATAGAGTGTGCCTTGCTCCACTCCAAATATATCCATAGAGTGTACCACCGTACCACCCTTCTCTTGGACTATCATGATCCATGTCTGCACCTCAGAACTTCTTATCATTAGGCTAGGTTAGCATATCTAAAGATTCATCGATCAATCCTATACCAGGGCTATCATGATCCAATGTCCGCATGTTCTAACCTCTCACCATTAAGTCAGGTCAACCCATTTGAAGATCCGTCTATCATATCTAACTCAGAACTATTATGATCCAATGCCCGCACTTCAAGACCTCTCATCCTGCCAGGTCAACACATATGAAGATTCATACTCTTATCTCAGGACTATTACTATCCAATGTCCACACCTCAGAACCTCTCATCTTAAGGACACATCGACACATCTGAAGATCTGTTGATTAGTCCTATCTCAATGCAATATGTGATGCATGTAGCACATAATTATGCAACAACAATAAGTAGAATAAACGGTTAAGTAAATAAATCAAATTACTACTCACAAACTAATTCAACTACTAATTTTCTCTAAGTCATTGGTTGCATCTCCTAATATCGAGCCAAATACCAAAAGCTTACACTATTAATACATGTTTCGCTTTTGGTATACACTAAGTAACCTCTTCACATATTTGTTATATAATACATTAAATAGAAAAATTATTTTTTATGTTACGCATTTTTTTCATGTGAATTAATTTGTAATGCTATAAAATATTATATACATAACCTTGTATATATATATATATAATATTAATCTATTAATTTTTCTCCAATTGCATAAATACAAATTTAATATATCAATTGATCTCCAAAAATCCTAATTTTAGAGTCATTGGGTATAGAATCTCATTTTGGACATTTCAATACCTGTCAATTAATATATATATATATATGGAATTATTCATTTCATTTATCATATTTTCTAAAGCAACTCATTAATCAATGCATTTGTATTATTTATTTATTATTTCTATTTAATACAACTCGTTAATTTATACAATTGTCATAAAATCATGTATTTTCATTTATAATTCATTAATTTATACATGAAATTACATATCGAGCCCGTCGACTCAATGCCCAAAAATACGAGTTATTATAGTCTCTCCTCCTTAGAACAAATTTCATCTTCCAAATTTACTAAGACAATAAAAGATTGAGCAACTCTCATAATATCAAAGAAATGACTCGCTATGTAGTCCTCTCGCTCCTAGGTGTCCTCCTTGGCACCATGAAACTACCAACGTAACTGAGGCGGCAATGCCAATCAGTATGCCATAGGATCTACTCTCTTGAGAATCTCAAAAGGCCCAATATATCTCGAAGTGAGTTTTCCTGAAATACCAAATTGAGACTGCCCCTTTCGAGGAGAAATCTGAAGGAGTACATCATCACCAAAATCAAACTCAAGGATCTTCCTTTGGTTATCTACATAACTTTTTTGTCAATCTTGAGTTGCCTTCATGTTCTTACAGATTTGCTAAATTTTTTCATTTTACTCCTATACAAAAGTAGGGCCAAAAATTTCTGTCACCTACCTCGGCCTGACAAGCTGGAGATCGGCAAGGGTGACCATATAATGCTTCAAATGGTGCCATGTTGATACTCGCCTAGTAGCTTTTATTATATGCAAACTCACACAATGCCAAATGGTCCTCCCAACTACCACCAAAATCAAGGACACATACGCAGAACCTATCCTCCAAAATTTGGATCACTTTATCAGACTGACCATCATTCTGTGGATGGAAGGTTGTGCTCAAGTTTACTCTAGTCACCAACTGATTCTATAAGCTTCGTAAAAAATGGGATGTAAACCAAGCATCTCTATCAGTCACCATGGACACTAGGACCCCTTGCAATTTCACAATCTCACGAATATATAGTCTATTAAGCTTTTTAACTGAATCTTTGCTATGCATCGGGAGGACATGAGTAGATTTAGTCACTTTGTCCACAATAACTCCAATAGTATCATATCTCTACTAAATCCGGAGTAGTCGCATCATAAAGTCCATGGTAATGTGTTCTCATTTCTACTCAGGAATAGTCAAAGCCCATAGTAAACCACTGGGTCTTTGGTGATCAGCCTTAACCTACTGGCATGTGTCACATCTCTACATGAAGGCTGCTATGTCTCGCTTCATCCCTGGCTACCGATAAGTACGTCGAACATCCTGATACATCTTGTTGGTGCCAGGGTGAACTGTATACCTCAAGTGGTGTAGCTCTGCTAGCACTCCCTATCTTATACGAGGGTCATCTGGTATCCACAATCATCCCCTAAACCTCAGTGCACCATCAATGTCAATTGACCACTCCACACAAGAAGTTTCATTTGCCTACTCCGAGAACATCATATAATCAATATCACAAGGCTGTAGCTCTATGATCCCTGCAGGCAGAACTGACTGGACTCTCATCTGTATGCTAACTCTAGTCTCAATCAAAGTCTCATGGATATTTATCACTATCACAAAATCAATCGTCCTCCGCTCCTGAGACATATGTCTAGCCATACAAGCAGTTTCGACCCATTTCCTACTAAGTGCATCAACCACAATATTAGTTTTCTCAGGATGGTGCTCGATACTAAAGTCATAATCCTTCAGCAATTCCATCCACTTCATTTGCCTCATGTTAAGATCTTTCGGAGAAAATAGATATTGAGGTTCTTGTGATTCAAACACAATGTCAATCGTTCACCACAAAGATAATGTCCCCAAATCTTGAGTGCAAAAATCATAGTTGCTAGTTATAGATCATGGATAGAGTAGTTCTTCTCATGAACTTTTAACTATCTGGAAGCATAGGCTATAATCCTGTGATTTTGCATCAACATGTAACCAAGGCCTAATCCTGATGTGTCATTATAAATCACTAACTCTTGACCCAATTCTAGCAAAATAAGAATAGCCATAGTTGTCAACCTTTGTTTAAGCTCAAAAAATACATGCTCACAGTTATCATTCCATACAAAAGGTACATTTTTCTACATTAGCTTAGTCATCCGTGTTGCGATGTGGGAGAAATTCTATACAAACATCCAATAGTAACTTGCTAAATCTAGAAAACTACGAATCTTAGTCACTGTGGTAGGTTTAGGCCAATCAACAATCACTTCAACCTTGGCTGGATCAATAAAGATACCATTGGCTCCAACCACATGACCCAAAAACTTAACATTTGTCAACCTGAAGTCAGACTCACTCAGCTTTGCGTACAAGCGATGTTCCTTCAGAGTCTGTAAAACTACTCTAAGATGTTCTGCATGCTCTTCTCTAGACTTTGAGTAGATTAGAATTTCATCAATGAATATTATCATAAACTAATCAAGATAAGTCTTGAACACCAACTGCATCAAGTCCATGAACATCGTTGGAACATTTGTTACACCAAATGGCATAGCTAAGAACTCTTAGTGCCCATAGTAAGTCTAAAAGATGTCTTTCATACATTCTCTTCCCTAACACGTAGCTGATGGTACCTCGAACAAAAATCAATCTTTGAGAATATTCTAGCACCCTCAATTGATCAAACAAATCATTAATCCAAGGAAGAGGGTATTTATTCTTTATAGTCATCCTATTCAATTGTCTATAATCGATGCACAAGCTAAAACTCTCATCTATTTCTCTTACAAATAACATAGGAGCTCCCTAACATGATATGCTAGGTTGAATAAAACCCTTGCCCAGTAATTCTTCTAGTTGAACCTTCAACTCCTATAACTCCTTAGGTGGCATATGGTAAGGAGCTATTAACAATCAACATAAGTGTGATAAGTAGCTAGCCTACCCATGCCTAGAATGACATGAAACTCCAAGTATCCTAATACCCATAGATCTACCATTGTCTCTAGGTCACCGACACTTATCACACAATGCTTACAAATCATATTGGGGTAAACATATTTGCCCCCAATAGTATTTAATATAAGCCAAGTGAATGCCTTAACTTGTTTCAATTTTAATCTATCAACAACAGGTTCAGATATAAATGATAAAGTAGAGCCAACATCAATCAACACATATAAAGTGAAATCTAAAATAGAGACAATACCTTTTACCAAAGTCTTGGTAGCCTCCAGATTAGGTTGAATGACTACCTGGGCTCTCTCTTTATATCCCTGCTAGACCATCGGTCAGGCTGACAAGGTAGGAAACTTCGATCTCTTAAGCCCAATTTGCCCACACTAATAATAGGTGAATGGTTGCATTTGTACTACTTGCCCTGTTAGTGTTCGCTGGCCCATCTATACTGTCGGTGTCAATAGATTGTATTCTAAGCCTCTGCCTCCCCTATCTCAGTCTCCTCTTCGGCCTTTGCCTCTAGACTATATTGCCTCGTGTGGGTCAAATGTTTGAATAGGGCTGGTGACAACTACCATCATTGTGGTAGACTAGATCTGTGGGGTGCTAGTCGATCCCAAAACAAACTTCCTCTTCATGTAACCTTTATTTTTTTTACCACTGACCTTGGTTACTAGGAGTTTGTGTTGAAGTTTGAGTGGTATTGCCTGGGACAATCTGCACATGTACTAGATTGTCCTTACTGTCTACCTCATATCTCAGAGTTCGATGCTTCACCGATTCTAGACTAGAACCATCTATCGCTTGTTGAATATTACTATTCAACCCATGACGATAGAATCCAACCCATTCTACTTTATTAGCAACCATGGAACATAAGACTCCAGATGAACGAATCCGTAAGTGTACACTTGGACTATCATATTATCCTGTTGCAAGGCCAAAAACTTCACCTTCTTGAGTTCTCTAGCAGAAGCAATAACATAAGTCTCCAAAAACCACTCTCTAAACTTTGCCCAAGTCTCAACTGTGTGCTCAGTAGCCAAGACTGATAACCACCATCTAGCGGCATCACCCTCTAATGTATGTGTAGAAAACTACAACTAATTTTTTTCAGATAGCTTCATTGATCATGCTATTTTCTCAACATTCAACAACCAATCTTCTGCTTGCTCCAAATTAACATCACCCTAATATGACTAGGGTTTCGTATCCACAAACTTCTTCAGTAATCTTTCGTGAAAAATTTCTCTCTTCCATCCCTCTCTTCAATGCCTACAAGGAGCCTCAACCTCCTCTTCTAACTCATCATCATCCCCATCAGTTGGCTCGACTACAGGCGAAACAGGAGCTGTAGGAGGTGTTGATCGCCGCATATTAGCCACAACCCCATCTATCCTCTAATGTTGTGTAGCACTAGACAATTGGATCAACTCCCCTTAGGCTTGGATAAGATCTTTGAGCTATTGGTATGCATTAGGCTCTACAAATGGTGGTGGTGGTATAGGTTTTGGTACAAGATCTTGAAGAAGAACAAGATCTTGTAGTACCCACCATGGTCTATCACGTCTAGGTGGCATCTTAGTTTGCAATTCACATACAATCATTTGTCAATGTCAAACTTGCAAACTTACCACCCCTAAAGCCAATTCTACCACTCCTATACAATATATATATATTTTTAAAAAATAGAACTTTTGAACTCATATATTTTTGCTTAATTCCAACTTTGGAAAAAATTTGGGCTCTGATACCAACATTGTCAAGACCCCTTCTAAAACCATATACGTGTAGCTCGACTGACACAGTAGTCTAATGAGTCTATTCCCCAATCAAACTCACTAACTATTGTTAAGCCTTACTATCGAAACATTTGTAGTATTCAGAATGTAATAATAACAAGGTAAGCAGAATAATGTAACAATATGGGAAGTCTTTAGCATTATTTACATTAACAGAGTCCAATTCAACTTTACATTTTTCAAAACTTGTATATATTAATTTAAAATACCAAAAACAACAAAACAACCACCTAGGGACTAGGAAAAGACCACGCAATTAGCACGCCGTTCCCCTTATCCACACTAGACGGACTTGAAATGTTAAGAGTATTGAGCTCGATATCCATATGAGCCTAGCGAGTAGCAAAAAAATATATCTACTTAAGTCTAGCATTCTATATGCAATGCAACAGGCAATATCACAATCATTCAAATGAAAATGCAACAAAGAATAGCACTCACAATCATCAACATATAAACATGCAATAGCATAATATACCATGGAATATGCCATGTTTCAAGGGTTCAATATCTAAAATTGGCACCCTTTCACTTTAAGGATCCTTTGGTCATACTGCCATTATAGTCGGATGTGACCATCATCTAAGCCACTGCGATATCATCGACGATCATGGCCCACCGACCAAGCCGTACTATCATATCTCGAAGATCGTGGCCCACTGACCAAGTGGTATAGTTGCTACCCACGAACTAGTAGAGTGTACCATCCACCACTCTAAATATATCCATAGAGTTTATTACCGTACCACTCTTATCTCGGACTATCACGATCCAATGTCTACACCTCAAAACCTCTCATCATTAGGCTAGGTCAGCACATCTGAAGAGTCATCGATCAGTCCTATCTCAAAGCTATCATGATCCAGTGTTCACACCTTGGAACCTCTCATCATTAGGTCATGTTAGCATATTTGAAGATTCGTCGATTAGGTCTATCTCCGAACTATCACAATCCAATGTTCGTACCTCAGAACCTCTCATCCTGAGGCTAGGTCGGCACATATGTAGATTCATATTCTTATCTCAAGATTATCACGATCCAATTTCAACACCTTGAAACATCTAATCTTGACGCCAGGTCGGCACCTTAACGCTAGGTCAGCACATCTAACGATTTGTTGATTAGTCCTATCTCAATGCAAAATACCATGTATGTAGCACACAATTATATAAGAATAATTAGTTGAATAAAAGGTTAAATAAATAAATCAAATTACTACTCATAAACTAATTGGACTGCCGATGTCCTCTCGGTCGTCGGTTGCGTCTCCCAATATTGAGCCCAAAATACCTCTTCATAAATTTGTTGTATAATAAATTAAATAGGAAAAATTAATTATTTCTTATATTACGCATCTTTTCATGTGAAGTAATTCATAATGCTTGTAACAACCCGGGCCCACCATGGCATTGTCCCCACCTTAGCCACCACTAATTGGGTGCAGGGTTTTGTCCTTAGTGAGACACAAACTTGAGCCTCCCAAAATGCGCTAGTACAATGAAACACCCCCAAATGCACATTTAGCCCAGAAATCACTCTGGAGTCGGATTAATGTGGGATACTACAATGCTATACAATATTATATATATAACCTTGTATATATATATATAGGATTAATCTATTAATTTTTCTTCAATCGCATAAATACAAATTTAATATATTAATTGATCTCCAAAAATCCTTATTTTAAAGTCATTGGGTTTAAAATTTTATTTTGGACATTTCAGTACTCGTCAATTAAAATTTAATTGCCAATATATATATATCTTTTATGTGTCAACTTTTAATTGTCATATAACTTTTTAGGGTCTACATGTGTACAAATAAAGTATATATTTGTGTTCTACTCGTTGACTATACACCTTGACATTAGGGGCATGGTATTGACTGATTTAGGCTCACTTCATTTGCAAGCAAACTTATGATAACCTCAAGGAGGCTTGTTTTAATAACTTATTTGAGTTTTAAATTTTCTTTTTCAAGTATTATTCATGGTTTCCTTCCTTGATAACAGTGTGACCATAACCTTAAAACAAAATATGAATGGAACTGATTTCCTTTTCGAGATGCTCAACACCATTGAGGATATAATATGAAAAAGAATGTGTTTCAAAAATCTCCATTATTTCATTACTAAAAAGGTTTTCAAAATTAATGACAACATTTTTCTAATAAGCGATTTTGGAGATAATAAACTACTTATAAGATAATTAGGGAAGGGGTGTCACATGAGCTTAAAGAACTCAATGGATCATACCAAATATCTCAGTTGTTCAAGTTAATTGTTCACACATGCAAAAATTTATAAATCATTAGGGCATTTAATCAAGTAAATTATTATAGGTTGACATTAAGACTAAAAGGGATAACTCTCAATATCTTGCGAGGGTTTTACTATCCAACAATTATTTTTGGTCTTGGATTAAAATCCAACAATGCTGCCATACAACCAATCATTCATAGGGACAAGTCTCTGGGGAGTGGCATCCTGTCTAGGAATGATCAATCCATAAGTTCTTCAGTGGCCTAAACCAATTAAGTTGAGTGGGGATGTCCACGAGGCCTTATACAAGAACATTGCCCCGTTATAGTTTTCATACTTCTTCCTCTTTCTTTAGTGAGATACAACATGATTTTAACAAAAATATCGTAGCAAAATAATAAAATTACATGTTATTATATTTAATATCAGTCTAGCGAAACAATCATAAATCACTATTATTCATGCATATTTTCTAAGCACACAACATATTATTAATCAAACATCACATAAGCAATCTTAATTATTTCACACTATTATGGCCCTATGTCATTCATCAAGATGACAATTGCCATATGTAAAAAATTAAAACTCAAATTTAAATAATGATGCAATTAACCATCTCCATCTTAAATTGATTTACTCTGGTTAGTTTGTTTGTTTGTTTTTGTTTTTCACTCTACCCTTGATTTATTTCCTAAGTGTCAGCCTGTTGTACCAACATAATGTTTAACATATCATAGGTTGAATTTTAAGCATGGTGTGCCTAAAGTATATTGACATGTATTTAGCTATATTTTTGACCAATCACTAGAACATAACTATAAGTACTTCTACGATGCTTTGGGCACTAAAACAAGGATCTAGTTGTTGGTTTTTGTAACTATGCCAATGGATTGCAACCTTTACCATAAACTAATATGTGCTTATTCTTGGATGTTTCTTGGTTATGAGAGGGTAAGTAGGGTTTTTCAACCTTGTATGTGTGCACACTCAACTTAAAACATTCTCTTGCATGTGTGTGACATGCTCACCTTCTTATGTCCAAACATTATGTATGTATCTACGAGCATGTGATCATCCCATTCTAGCTTTTACCAAATTAATAAACATGGTTGATTTTATGCACAAAATAATGATGTCAATGGCTAGTTTTGTCACATAAAAGAGTTTGAAAATGGACTTATTTGGTGTGTGAAACAACTCATTAAAATGTTGGGTTTTATACTCATGCACATATGTGCACGATTTATTCTTCTCCTAACCTATCTTAAACATGTGTAACTCAGTCATGTAACTTCCAATTTTTCCTGCCACATCTAAAGAAATATATATGCATGTGTATATGCAATGAGAATATGTTCTAGAAAGGTATCCCTTCATGACTAAAATTCTAACTAGCTCTGATTTTCCATTTAACACCCCTTTCTAATTCGTCTTCCATATTCCTTTTGTGTGAAAGATGTACTTGAGGTTCTTGTGGTTGACGTATAATTCAAAATTTTCATGTACAGGTAGTGTTGTCATATCTTCAATATAATGACTATAGCTCTTTGCTCAAGGTCATAGTGGGGTGCCTTTTCTTGTGAGGCTTAAGTTGCCTAGATGCATATGCTACCACGTTACCCACTTACATGAACATGTCTAACTACACACGATGTATCCTGGTGTTGGGATTAGTGCAACTGCACAATATCGTAATAGTAATACATGATGAATAATCGAAAATCATCCTTAGGGAATGGTATATGATTAATAATCTTAAATCCCAATTTAATTTCAATCTTAACTTTATTAAGGCTTGAAAGCAAGGATTCAATACTTTAGAAAAAAATTCAAATAGAAAATAAACAATCACTGATTTTAAATTTGTATTAATTAAGATTCTAAGATAATAAGATATCATGTATTCACTTTTAATCTTTATTTTAATTAATTTGAATTTTGTTCTTGTACCTTATAGCACTAGTCATCAAAACCTTCTCTCTAGGCGCCTTGATACCTATTAGTTTCTTCCCTAATACCCTCTCTCAAGACATACAATTAACAAACTAATGCAATAAACATAGTAATCACCTGCAACCTCCTATAGAATAAACAACCGCTCAGTTAATTGATTATTTTACGTCTATACTTTGATTATCCAATTGTTAAACAATCAGAGATAAGTTTATGGGTGGCCAGTCAATAAAGAGCATTAAGAACATAGAATATAAAATAATACCTCTAAATAGATTAATCAAAACAAAGATCCAAGGGTCCTACAATCTAAATTACCTCATAAAAATCAAAGAACTTAGCCAAACATAGCAAGGAAATCACAAACTAAAGGATTGAACAAATAAAAAATCATACCAGAATTATGATCTTATTCTTCGTGCTCTTCTTCCTCATTCTGCTTTCTCTACTTTGCTCGGTTGTCAATAGAAATAAAACTAGCAACTCAATAATGAAAAACCTAATATGAGAGGTTATTTACAATTTTTCTTGGAGGAATCCAAATTAGACACTAACACAATATGTTAATTTAACACCCTAATCACAAAACTACAATCCTGGATCATGGTAACACAGTCATTTCTCAAAAATCTAAATTTTCCATGCATATTTGCCTATTTCAATCGTAGGGTTGCGATCATAACTAGGTGGACCATGGTTTTGATGTGCGTGTGGTGACCTCTGCGATTTGCAGCTCGTTGTGTTTGATGAATAACAGGTATGGGCCTTGATTGCATGGGCATATATGCTCTTGGGCTGGATCCTCATTTGGGTTTTTACTTGGCCTGTTTCTTGTCCAAAGATTCACAGGCTTTAGCCATCTTCTACCTTTGTTTCCACTTTCTTTCTTTACTATCTACCTATATATCTTTACCTATTTAACCTATATCTGCTTAGACCACTAGAAACCTTTCTCGAACATTATATCATACATAAAAGCAAATAAAAATAGTGTTGAAATTTTTTAAATACTAAAAAACGTGCAATCATAATATAAATGCTCATGCATCTAATTATAAACAAATATGTCCTAATTCTTATCTAACCCACGCAAAACATATATAAAATGTATACAAAATAGTTAGTATGCAATGCAACTAACAAATACCCCCAAACTTAAGCTATTGTTCGTCCCAAACAATGACTCAATTTTTAAAACTTACACACCACACCAATTAGAGTTAATTTTTTTTTCACTCATCATTTCAACCTCCATATTCCATCCTTATAGTTTGTGATTCATAGATACGCCCCTAGGGCCATTCTGGTTGTCTAGATTTTCAGTCTACCCTTCATTCCTCCTTAGATTTTCCATCTCATCTGTCGATATCTCAATCCTCCTAGACCTTATAAGTGATTTGTAGTTGCTATCCCACTATTAGAAATCCTCTCCGAATACCTAAGTACACAAACCTTCTCAATGCCGTCCTCTATCTATCTTATACTCAAGTCAAACTCTAGTCAAGATCCGTAGTCTTTCTTTTAGGTTGTAATGCGGCCTGAATCAAGGTACAAGTGTAGTAAGATTTTAATTCTAACTCAAGTGTACACTCATAGCAATAATAACCTATTTTGTTTGATTTTCTCATTATAGTTTTATCCTTTTTGTTCAATCCCTTATTGTCTTTGTTCATGCTCAAAACCTTATTTTCATAGCTCCCCCAAGCTAATTTAATTACCTGCACTTCAATTTGTACCCACATGTATGCACAAAAAAGTAAGAAGTTCAACTTCATCGACAATACTGAAATACTAAATAAATATAAATACTAAATAAATATAACTTTTCTTTCTTTTTCTTTTCTATTTCTTTTCTATTTCTTTTCTATTTCTTTTCTTTTAAAACAATAAAAGCAAAAACAAAACTAAAAACATATTTATCTCAATGTTAGCATACCCTCCTTCTTTCACATCATCAGACTAAGCAGTATTATAACCATGAGTGCACACAAATATGTTCAATTGAGATATGCATAAAAAGATAGAGTGTTTCTTATATAGAATGTTTAGGTTCATAACATGAAAACATGCGTTAAGGCTCAAAATTGGCTACAAAGGACTTAAAGTACTAGGATCGGCCTTTTCGCTAAAATTCAAATAATGATGGCTTACATCATTTTCCTCCTAAAGTCATTCCTAAGCAGTGTTCAAGATAGATTTGATTATTTCAAGAGTATGGAGGAAATTTTATCTACTATTGGTTGAGTTTCCACTCCTTACTTTTCTCAGTTTCGGCTTCTCAATCTGCCTAAGACTAAAGAGTTTTATCAAGGTCAAATTTTGGACAAACCAAACACACAGACTGCTTAAAAGTATCCTAATTCTTTGTCTCATCACATTAGAGGAATTTCCAATCTCATAGGTCACTCAATGAGATTTTTCAAAAATATGGCATGGATCAAGCCTAAATGACACCTATATAGTCTATATGCTCATGTCCTAAAGCTAAATTAATGAAATTAAATCAACTAAAAAAATAAAAAATTGTGATATCTACATGTAGTGATAGAATTTCAACAATAAATATGTGTGTAATATGCCTATAAATATGCATTTTAGAAGCAGTATGGCGCATGATATCTAAATATAAAGAAAAAAAAAACCTAAAATTGAAGAAGATTTTTTCAATATGCATCCCCAAAATTAAATTGTGTTTTATCCTTGAGAGCAAAATTGCACTATGACATACGGAGAAGAGAGTACGCTAAAGCACTTAGAAAACTTGCATATAGTAAAAAGAAGACAAGTTTTAGAGAATTTTTAACTAAAATGCATGTAAGTTTTTTTTTTTAACTAAATTAAAATGCATGTATAACTAGGAAATTAAATTAAACTATAACAAAAATAAAATGAAATAAACAAAAGATAAAAACTAGTGGGTTGCCTCCCACTAAACACTAACGTCGTCAACTCAACGTGGATATGGGTTAATCGAAGCCCAATTTCTTGATCTTGGCAATCACTTTAGCTTTGGGCAATTCTTGCTTGATGATGCCTGGTGGCTGCGTACAGTCCAGATTTGGGTGATATGACTGCTTCATAGGAATTTTCTATGCATGAATTGCATCATGTGTCTCTTTAGTAGCATAGCTATGTTTTCGATGTGCTTGTAGTATCTTCCCTTTATCGAATTCAGCATTTTTAACCTTAACATTAGGAGGGTGGGGCTTTTCAACCTCTGCTTGAGTTTCAGCTTGTACCATAGTAATTTTCTTATAATCTTGCACTTCGTTAGGCGGCTTCAAAGATCGACATATGTTGACGATGACTTTGTCTTCATTTACTTGCAAGGTAAGCTCTCCCTTTTGTACATCGATAAGTGCATGGCCTCAAGCTAGGAATGGCTTCCCAAGAATCAATGGTATCTCACCATCTTCTTCCATATCTAGTACCACAATGTCAGTTGAGAAGATAAATTTATCAACCTTAGTGAGCACATCTTCAATAATGCCTTGTGGATAAGTGAGAGAATGGTCTGCAAGTTGAAGGGTAATAGCTGTAAGCTTTATCCCTGACGGGCTCAACCTTTGGTATATTGAAAGTAGCATTAAGTTTATACTAACCCCCAAGCCAAAAAGAACCTTCTCAAATGTTTTTGTGCCTATTTTACGTGGAATAGTGAAAATCCCTAGATCTTTTAGTTTTTGAGGAAGCTTCCTTTGAAGAATTACGCTACACTCTTCAGTAAGCTTGGTTGTCTCATAATCTTGCAGTTTATGCTTCTTTTCCATTATTTCCTTCACGAATTTTGCATAATTTGGCATCTGCTACAGGACCTCTGCAAATGGAATGTTAATGTGGATCTTTTTAAACATATCTAAGAACCGTGCAAACTATTCATCCAGATTCTTCTTTTGAAACCTCTGTGAAAAGGGCAATGGAGGAGGCTCAATCTTTTTGGGACATTGAATAGAAATACCTAGAAGTCTTCCCTTCTTTTTTTCATCATTAATAGGAGTTGTATCTGGTTGCTTTGCAAGAATCATCAACTAGCAACGTGGGGCTAGTTGGAATAGGTGTTCTCTGGATCTTTCTCCTGCTTCTTTTAAATATGGTTTTGTAGCTTTCTGTAGGATTGACTTGAAAGTCACTAAGAAAAAAGCTTTGCTGCTAACTAGAGAATGCTTGGGCTACCTATCCCACTTGAGTCTCAAGGTTCTTTATTGTTGCATTGACGCTTCCCATTTGTCTTTCTAATCCTGAGACTCTATTATCATTATGATATATCTTTCAGTCAATTCTTTAAAGGAACGGAGCTACATGTTCATTATCTTGTCCAATTTGTCTTCTAATGACGACTTATTTTCATGTAAGCTTTGCTGAGGAACATAACTTTATGGGGCTTGTTGCACATTTCTATTATTGGCATAAGAGAAATTTTCATGCTAACAGATCCTCGACTGATAATATTGAGGAACATTATATCCCTGTTGCTGACCTTGATAAGTATTGGACCAGTTCACTACATTCAGTTGCTCTAAAGATGCTTCTGCATTAAAGGAGGCCTTATGTGCTTTTGCTATAACCAAAATAGATTGGTTGTGAGGAGCCTGAAACTGTCTGTTACCAAATTTTTCAGTCAATGAATTCATCTAGTGGGTTATAGAAACTATCTGTGCTTTTAGAGTTGTAACCTAATCAACCTCATGTAACCCAACCTTTTTTACTGAGCCTCTTTCTATGTCATTGCCATAGGCATTAGCCGTTATATGTTTAATGAGTTGTGTGGCCTCTATAGTAGACTTTCCCATTAATGAACCTTCTGCTGTTGAATCAACCAAGGCTCTGGGAGGTGGTGTCAAACCATTATAGAACATATGAATCTGGAGCCATGGAAGATATCCATGTTAAGGACATTTTCTCAATAAATCTTTGAATCTCTTCCAAGCTTCATAGAGAGACTCAAAATCGGACAACTTGAACAAACTAATTTCACTCCTTAGTTGATGAACCTTCCCAGCAGTGAAATACTTTTGTAAAAATTTTTAACCCACCTCTTCCCAAGTGGTAGTGCTACCTGGTAGCAGAGTCTACAGCCATGTCCTCGCTTTATACCTTAGAGAAAAGGAAAAAGGTTTCAATCTCAGCTGATCTTCAGCTACCCCATTCATCTTAACAACACAAATTTTCATGAATGAGTTCAGGTTTGCTATAGGATCCTCAAAATTTTTGGCATTAATAGGCGTGTGAGCAATTCTAGTATAATTATTATTAAGCACGGGCTTGAAAAAGCCTTGGAGTGGTGCCTCACCATTAGTGCCAATTGTAGATCTACTACTCTCAGCTATATCAGATCTATGACTCGAACATTCCGTTGTAATTGCCTTAGAGTTTTTAATAAGACACGATTACTCAACTCTGTTGAGTCTCGACTCATCAACAAAGCTAAAACACCACAAGCAAAGAAAAAAGATGAAGTGTAGCTAGCTAATGGATTAAATAATGAAAATAATAAAATAAAGTAAAATAACATAAAAAAATTTGACTTAACTAAAATTTAACCAATTTCAATTGGTTCTAAGATTATTAACACCACTCCTCGGAAATGGTGCCAAAAACTTGTTGAGATCACAAAATGCAAAGGATCGCAATAGCAATACACAATAAATAACTAGATATCGTCCTCAGGGAATGGTATATGGTTAATAATCTCAAATCCCAATTTAATTTCAATCTTAACTTTATTAAGGCTTAAAAGCAAGGACTCAATACTTGAAAAAAAATTGAAAAGGAAAATAGACAACCGCTGATTTTAAAACTGTATTAATTAAGATTCTAGGATAGTAAGATTTCATGCATTCACCTTTAATCTTTATTTTAATCAATCTAAATTTTGTTCTTGTAGGTTATAGCACTAGTCATCAAAACTCTCTCTCAAGGCACCATGATACCTATTAGTTGCTTCCCTAATACCCTCTCTCGAGGCGTACAATTAACAAACCAATGCAATAAACATAGTAATCACGTGCAACCTCCTATAAAATTAACAACCTCTCAGTCAATTGATTATTCTAGGTTTATACTCTAATTATCCAATTGTTGAACCTCTCTCTCAAGTTAGTTAAACAATCTCAGATAAGTTTATAGGTGGTCAATCAATAAAGATCATTAAGAACACAAGATATAAAACATACCTCAAAATAGATTAATCAAAACAAAGATCAAAAGGTCTTACAGTATAAATTACATCGTAGAAATCAAAAGAACATAGCTAGACATAGCGAAGAAATCACAAATCAAAGAATTGAACAAATTGAAAATCGTACTAGAATTCTAATCTTGTTCTTTATGTTGTTCTCCCTCGTTATACTTTCTCTAATCTGTTCGGCCGTAAATAGATGTAAAACTAGCAGTTGAATAATAAAAACCTAATATGAGAGGCTATTTATAGTTTTTCTTGTAGGAACCCTAATTAGACACTAACACAATATGTGAATTTAATATCCTAATTGCAAAATCGTAATCTTGGACTATAGTAATACGATCGTTTCTCGAAAATCTAAAATTTCCACGCATCTTTGTCCAACTTAATTGTAGGACTGCGGTCTTCACGCACGTGTGGTGGCCTCTGTGATTTGTAGTTCATTCTGTTTGATGAACAACGAGTATGGGCCTTGATTCAATGGGTTATATGCTCTTGGGCTAGATCTTCATTTGGGCTTCCGCTTGGGCTTGTTTCTTGTGCAAAGACATCTTCTACCTTTGTTTCCACTTTCTTTCCTTGGTGTCTATCTGTGTATCTTCACCAATTTAACCTGTATCAGTATAAACAAATAGAAACTTTCGTGAAAATTATATCACACATAAAAGCAAATGAAAATAGTGTTAAAATTCTTTAAATACTAAAAACCATGCAATCTTAATATAAAATGCTCATGCATCTAACTGTAAACAAATGTCCTAATTCTTATCTAACCCATGCAAAACATATATAAAATATAGAATATAGTTAGTATGCGATGCAACGACCACCTAGCCCACAAGTGGGAGTAGTAAGGGTAGGTGCCAATGTTAGCCTTTCCTTTAATTCATTGAAGGACCACTCGCAATTCTCATCCCAGTTGAACTTAATGCCCTTCCATTTTAGTTTAGTCATTGGTTTAGCCAATTTAAAAAAATCATTGATGGAGCATCGATAATATTCTACAAGTATAAGGAAACTTCCAATTTTGGTCATCGTCTTAGTTTGCTTCCAATTAGTGAGCACTTAAATCTTGGATGGGTCCATTGTAAAACCTTTTTCTGAGATGATATGTGCTAATAACTTCATTAATTTTTACCACAATTTACAATTTCTATACTTTTTGTATGGTTCAAGTGTCCTTAACATCCTTAGAGCTAGGGCTAGATGTGTTTCATGTTCTTCATTTGTCTAGGAGTAAACCTTGATGTCATCAATGAATACAACAATGAACCTATCAAGGTAGACACCCTTTTTATTACTTCATGAAAGCTATTAAGGATTTGTATGCCCAAAGGGCATTTAGTGGGTTCAAAATGCTTGTATCTAGTACAAAATGCAATCTTTGAGATATAAGCCTCCCTAGTCCTTAATTGGTGGTATCCAAATATCAAGTCGATCTTCAACAAACATGTTGCTCCTTTTTAACTTCTTGAATAGGTTGTCTACCCTAGGCAAGGAATATTTGTTCTTTATGGTGATTCGATTCAACTTTTTACAATCCACATAAAATTGCATCGAGCTATCCTTTTTCTTCACGAGGAGCACTAAAGCTCCTTAGGACAACTCACTTTGTATTATGAACAATTTTTTCTTCAAGTCATTGGTAGAGTCTTCAACTCAATTAGTTTTGTAAGTACTGTCAAATATGGTGGAATGGTTACTAGGATTGTTTTGGGTAGAGGTTCAATCTTTAATTCAATTCCCCTCATAGCCGAAAGTTCTAGTAGCACATTGGGGAAGACGTTTGTGAATTCCTTCACTTTAGGAATGGTTTCAATTTTTTTAAGGGCATCTGAGTTATCTTCTTACATTAATGCAAGGAAGTTAGTCTTGGTTTGTATACGTCCTAACAATGTTGTCATCATGTTTCTACAGGTCTTGTATAAATTCCCTTTGATCATCAATAAACTTTTAGGTAGTCTCAATATGACTTGACGCTTCCAACAATATAATTGTGTATCATGTTGGTTAAGCAAACCCATTCTGAGGATCACATCATACCCATGAGACATCATGAACATAATTGTGTGGTTAGTGTGCTGTCGTCTATCCTTAGGTGACATTAGCACATATCTTTTGATACAACTATGGCTTCGATTGGGGTGGTTACATATTTGATCTTTTTTAGAGGAATCCCTACTAAGTAGAGTTTCTCCACTAGGTCCTCAAATATAAATGACTCACTTGCTCCAGAATCAAATAATACTTTTACTATGACATTAAATATTAGGAATTTACCTTTCATCGTTGTTGTTTACTTAGTCATGTCAACATCAATGGCATCACCCTAGCTTACTAAGGTTGTTGCTGCATCTGATTTTGTAGTTGGGGTCATTGTTGGCATTGTTGTTGTTTACATGGTAATTGTACTAGTTTGGGCAACTGTGATCCTTCTGCTTGAGGGTTTTACTAGAAGTTAGGAAATTTGTGTACTTTGTGCCCTTGTTGATGGCAATAGAAACATAATCCTTGCATGTATGCCTCTTCCTTCCAAGTATTTTCTTTCTTAGCTAGCAGGGCATGTTGTCTACACCCTTTAAGTTAGTGTTACTTGCACTATCAATTGCTTTGCCTGACCGAGCCCTTGAGTTGGTTGGTAATAGAGCTTCTTGAGTAGCCTATTTTGACCACCCCATTGTAGTTCTATTGTTGTGCCTTAATTTTTGTTTTTGTTTTGGAATTCCTTCTTGATCAACTTCTCCTTATTTGAGACATGCTGGAACACTTTTAGCTTGAATGAAACAACAATTTTCCTAATCTCTATCTCAAGACCTTCCATGAAGTGCATGGACTTTTTTCTTTAATAGGTATGAATTTGACTTCATATTCAACCACAATCATATCACGTTGGACTAGTAGTATGTAACACCCCAACCCCTGTATCATTAAGCATTGGACGCATCCACCATTTTTTTCCTTGACGGTGGACTAAACTGTAACACCCCAACCCCCGTATCATCAAGCATTGGACCATCCACCGTTTTTCTTCCTTGACGGTGGACTAAACCAGACGGCGGGTTGGGTCATGTTACGTTACAAGCAACGCACACTTGACTTTCTATTTCAGTCATTTCATGCCTTGATCATATTTAACCGCACATAACTTAAAATTAAGAATTTAATAAGGCAATAGTAAAAGAAATAACTGAAATTCACAAACTCAATTAATTAAATAAAATTGAGTACATAATTTAAAATATTACAGCGGAAGTCTTAAACCTTGGGCAACATGCCCTTACATAAAAATTAGAAACTTTAAAAAGAACCTAACT